>JAQGAW010000936.1:0-22755 GCA_034698025.1 Phthiracarus crinitus | reverse complement strand
CGACAATGAACTCATAGATCCGACTTATAATCCAATTTTTTAGTCTAAACTTTTGTTAAATTTTGTATAATATTATAATTTTGATCACAAGTTAAATCTTAATTCAATATTGCAAAGTCAGATATTTTAAGCCCGTTTCGACCTTGTTTTTTTTGTTGTTTCCAAGCAAAACAAACTCCTCATTTGAAATCATTAAACAAATTAGAGTAATAAATAAAATTAATTATATTAAATTATGAAATTTGAAAATCGATCATTGATCAAACTAATATATGAATCGTCAGATTAATAGATTAAAATCATTGGATTACTTTCTAATAAATTACTTTATTGATCTGTAATAATTGATTATAAATACCTAATATATGGCCAAATGTTCAGTTTGTACGGATATCTGTACAGACGGTTTATGTCAAATCCATAATTTTATCTCCAAAAAACGATATATTGTATACATAAATTTAGTTCTAGTTTTATAGAAAACTTAAACTCACAAATCAAATTTTATTTAGAATGAATTCAAGTTGAAAACGTTTTTTGTATGTTATGTGCATTTAAAAAACAGAAATTGATGGAAATATTAATATTTATAGAATGAAAAAGAAATAGAGATAAAGATGGAAGTAATAAGTTGTGAACAAAAAATTGATGAAAAATTTTATTTTTTGTTCAATTTATCTTATTTGATACATTCAGCACTTCTGAATCTCTAAAGATATGAATTTTGAATTTTTAGATAAAAGTATATAAACAGATATTTGTACATTTTTTGTCATCGTTAAAATTTTTAAAAAATATCAAAAATTTTTAGTTCACTTCTTTATAGGAAAATTAATTATTACACTAATTTGCTTAAAATTTCAAAATTTTATTTGGACACACTTATTGTATAGAAATATTGTTTTTAGTCATGTTTGAGAAATTAATTCTCTAAAAACATTATTTCTCTTGTGTTGAGCCATTAATTACATTTTTTAGTTCGTACTTTATAAATTAAATCAAAAACTTCTGTTTAAAAAAATGAAAAATCAATTATTTTCATTAAAATTACAACAAATACTTCGTTCACAAGTTAATTATTTTATAAAAAACAAGTTTGCAAAACCAATTAACAATCGGAAAACGAACGCAACAAAAATTATATCAAATCAAAAATAACGAACAGATAATATTTTAAGTGAATTTCATTGAAAAGTTTTTTTTTAGTGTTGTTCAGCCGTTCATTTTAGTCGGAGAACAACATAACATTTGTCTTTGGAAAAACTAAATAACCGGCACATCCATCATCTTAAATATCTGATTGCATGCACATTTATGCACTGCGTTATTCCTATTAATACGGTTTATAGAAAGCCATTGCGAACGAACCAACAAATTTTTTTGTTGTTCGCTCGAAACAAATTTATAAACATAGTTATAGATATGTAACTATACAATAAATCATTCAAAATAAAGAATCTCAACGGATCAGCAATATATTGAAAAATATGTTTGGCTAACAGAAAGAATTCCTATTCAAATTGAGTTTTTCGTTAAAAATTATTCTTTTGTTGAACTTTAATAGATATGTTTTTTATGCATATTTAATTAAATTTTCGATCCGAATAAAAGTTTGAATTTATGTATTTATAGCACTTAAAAGAAATTTACATTTTAGTTACGATATTAGTGTTTTTTATGAACTTAACACATATTTGACTTAAGTTACGATTGAGTGTAAATTTCAATTAAGATTTTTGATTTAATAAGACAATTAATTTTTTATGGCCAAACATTATATATTATTTGTTAATTGTTAGTTTAAACTAAATTGGTTCTACAATATGCATAAAAAGGCGTTTCTCGGTTTTTTTGTCAGAGAATGAGGCGGTTAGTTGTTCTTTTCGGTTTAGCTCATAGCATAATACATGCGCAATAGGTTTTAAATCACTAGATTTTCAAGTTTAAGTAAATTATTAGTTTTTTTTTGTAAAATTAAAAATTGTAGGATAAAGTCACCAAATTTTATGATTTAAATTTGTGAACCGTCTAAGGATTACTCACTCCTGATGGGTATATTTTTCTTGAATTGAACCGTAAAACAATTTACTCACAGAAACGCTATATAAATATATAAATTTATAATTTACATAATATGCACTCATTTTTTCATTAAAAGCAATTTTCTAATCAACTTTTGTTGGGAAATTATAAAATATGTCTGCATTAATATTTCTTCCTTCCTTTCCTATTGTTAAAATCTTCTACGGTATTGTTGTATTTGTTTTGCACGATAAGTTTTCGATAAAGTTTATGTAGTAATTAAATCTTTTATAAAAAAAACTTCATTCGAGGTTTTTTAATTGAAATTTAATCGTAACGTGTAAACAGAGCTAATTATTTGGCTTAGAAAAACATTGAATATTGATTATCATTCATTAGAAATAGAATTTTATAATTGATAAAACGATAATTATTACCATTATTTAAAAAACTAGATGTCTGTGTATATAATTAGTTAGAAAATCCATTTAATTTGTGCAAAACAAATAAGACATTTATTTTTGATATAATTTCTTTGCAATTATCTATGAATTAAGCATTCTTTTATATTGTCGTCGAATTATCTAGTCATTTATTTTTATAGTTTAAATAAGTTTTTAAAACTATAAAACATTCGCTCAATTAAAAAGTATATTTTTATTATCTTAAAACTATAATTAGATAATATAATAATTTTTAATATCAAAACGATAAAAGTTATTAAAACAAAATTTGAATATAGTAATATTAAATTAAGTTTTAATTTATGATCTCAAGGACTTGTTATCTCCGTTTAAAATATTTTACGCACAGTATATAAAGGTAAACATATTATACCTGTCCGTATAATAACGAATAATGTATTCATTAATCAAAATAATTGCCTATAATAAGCATTGTTAAAGAATAAAGTACTGTAAAATGTGTATAATTTCTAAATTATTAAATAAAGTTTTTTGATACCACCAATTATATCCCATATTCTGGTGATGTCGATGAAAAACTTGTATTATAATTCAAATGTTGACCTTCATTCTCGCAATTATAATCAAATGATTGCCATTTTTATTTAATTAACATTTTAGTTTTAAAGTTTTTTATTATTAAATTCATTAAACGTTTTTTTTTCTATTTTGATTAAAGGTGTGGTTTCAGAATAGAAGAGCTAAATGGAGGAAAAGAGAGAACACAAAGAAAGGTATTGTGATTATATATATATACCATATTAGTTTAGTTGATATTTAATTTTGAGTAAATGTTTTGAATGGAAAACACTTCATACGGGATAATGAACTAAATTTAGTTTTTACATAATACTGTATTTATTTTTCACATTTTGAATAATGTATTGGTATGTTATATATTCGTATGTCAGGTCCTGGTAGACCAGCACATAATGCTCATCCGCAGACGTGTAGCGGCGATCCGATACCACCCGATGAAGTTGTAAAACGAGAAAAGGACAAAAAAGAGAAGAAACTGCGTAAACAATTGGAGAGGCAAGTGAAGAGATTGCAACAGTCCAAAGCAAAACCAGGTGTGAATACGGCAACACTAACCGAAGCGATTCATCAAACACTGACAGAGCTTAAAGCAATCAATTGTAGTAAGGAAGCGAAGGATTTGGTGGGAAGCGATACGTACACGTTATTGGTTGACACACTCAATATTGATGTTATTGATATATTAAGAAAAGTAATTCCCGTCGCGCAGCACCAGCTCCAGCATAGGTATAACAATAATAGATTAACTGCGTCTCAAAACAAGTCAAACGCTTTCTCCATCGAAAATCTATTATCGACGTGTGGTGCGGGAGGCGGTGGTGGCGGTAGTGGTGGCACTAATAAAGACGGCTACAAAAAGTCGTCCGATATTACGCAACCGATCGGCTTCTTTGTCAATACGTCGAGAAATAATTACGACGACGACGACGATGACGACGACTCCAATTCTAGCAATGATAGTTCGGTGGAAAGTGAATTCATGTCACCTCAAGCTGATTGGGTCAGCAGTCCAGAGGTTGATGTGACCGATGAGCCCGAACCTGAACCCGAACGCCAACACCATAGCTATATTAATACGAATGGAGTTATAGACGGCTCGGAAAAGCATTTGAAAATACTAGAACAATATAACGCTGTAAATAACTTAATAACTTAAAAAACAATAAAACGATTAATTATTTAATTTACTGCTACCTCTAAAAAACTGCTTCGTTTGTGGCAGATATTCAAAAGAAAAGAAACTATACATAAACTTTATCATTATTTATTTCACTTTAATTTTAGAGAGAAAAAAAAACTAAATTTAGCTATAAATAAATCGTAAAAGTGATTCCCTTTTGTTAGTCGATCTCATTATATATTTTTGCGCAATCAATTTTTGAAACAATAAATCAATCCTAAACAAAACAATCGTGTGTTTTCATGACTATACAAAAAATTTGCAATTAACTGTAATTTATTGTAATTATTTACTGATAGATTTGATTCCTAATTTCTATGAAACTTATAGAAAACGTATGTTTTAATAACTTTTCAAATATATAAATACACTGTATATATATTTAAAATCTTTGAATGATATGTTAATAATAGCTTAAAGCAATTTTTTATGCAAATTCTTTGATACACAATAAACTACTTATCAAAACAAATATTTGAGAAAAGTAACACCAATTTTTTTGAATACGTTTTGGTTTTTTATTTTTTATTGATTGAAAAAACATTTGTATTTTGTTATTATTATTTGTTTGTATAATTTTAGTGCAATAAGTGATAATGAAAATTTTTTGACAGAAAGTTAAACGTTATATAACTGATCACTAATAAAAGCTAACAGTCATTCAAATGTTTAGTTATGTTTATATTCAATTACATCAAACTGTGTTGACTGAATCAAAGCCACACGTGTGTGTGTCTCTCTATGTGTGTAACACTTTCAAACATTTAACGGCCCATTTTTCGCTTCGTTTCTTATTTTTCTTATCTTCTGCTTTAAGCATTCATGCTTATGAAAAATGTGCGTTGGGAACAGTGTGAACTGCTTTTTCGGTCTTAAATATTCATGAAATGCGTAACACTAAAACTTAACTTTGAATTTTGGACTTTACAAAAAAAATTCAACATACGAACACTTGAATTCGTGCACTACTTAATGAATATTTGAAAATTCATTTAAAATATAAGTTCAGATTTACCTAAAATAAAAATGCTTATCTTTATTATACCGGTATAATAAAAATTAAAATGCAATATTCCCCCCAAAATATGATTCGGACTATAATTTGTTATTATGGATCCCAAGCACAACATTATTGATTGACTCGTGAGATTGTTATGGTTCAAATTTCTCCCATCTCTAGTCTAAACTTATTTAGTTCTGAATATCAGGTAATATGATTTCAAATTTTGGAATCATAGCAACAGCATGCGAACAAACGGCGTTACTCTCCGAAAATACAGATATTTTTAAATTCCCTAGGCTAGTTTGAGTACAATATATACCTGATTTCTCTGCAAAAGCTACTCTCCGGGCATAAAATCGAATTTTCGGTTTATAGTTTTTTCTGTGTTAACGTGTATATACACTCGGCTTCTACACCCACATATTGGGTATCTTTGGAAAGTTCTAATAAAAACCTTTCCAATGATATCCTACTTAATGGTGTTGAATCGAAAATTACCTATTAAACCCGAAAAATACTATAGAATGTGTTAGTTCTTAATCAATAATAATTGTTATGAATATAGTAAACACATATTTACAAATTAGTGACTTCTATCGTCAAAAAGTACAATAAACGTGTTTAATGCAATTTTATTTACGGTAATTTGAAACTTAGTTAATAATAACTATAATTCTATTGATTTACCCGCCGAAGGCGGGCTTTAAATCTAGTAAATTAAAATTGTAATGATTATTGCTTCTCAAGTTTTTTTGCTAATGCACATAATGGGCAATATAAATGTCGATTTTAAGAATCAGTAATGAATTTTTATAAGAAGTTGTAAAATGGTTTTCGCTTACATTCACGACTGTATTTTTATTGTTCTCAGCTTTTAATTTTCTAATTTTTATTTTCGTTATTAAAAATCTTTAGTTTGAATTCGATATAATTTAAAAACTCCCAAAATTTTTTAAAGTTTTATAAATATTTATTCGAATCTGCAAATCAATGCAGTATAGGCTTATTTAATGCTACTTGAATTTACATAACTATTCAGAAAACAGGAAAAACTATTCAGAACAAAAATTAAAATAATATTTTAATATAAAAATTTTATATCAAATTTATTATTTATCATTTATTATAACATTGTTTAAGCATAATTTTAGCTTTTTTCTGAATACAAGTGTGTTTAACTGTATCATTATTTAGTTTGAAAAAGAAAAAGTGTATAAAATGCTTGTTAAATGTGTGTCGCAGACAATTACAGAACTAATAAATATATTCGAATTATATTACAAATTTCTAACTTATTTTTCATTACTATAACTAATAAAAACTATCAAAAAAGTATCCTCGGTCTTGGTTTTTTCTTTTGTGTTTTCGAGATTTAACAACCCTAGAATCCCTTAATTTTTATAAATTGTACTGATTTTTAAATCTAATAATTAGATTTAATCAAGTTTAACGCTTTTTATTCCCGATTATGATAAAAATCCAATTTTTTTATACCAGGATTATATATTGAAGATCAATCACACTATTTTAGTATTTAAAGACTAATGATGCAAATAAGATCTTTTTGTTGGGCTTAAACAATAGTTACACGAGGGGGTGATAGCCCAGGGTTGACCACCCCTTAAAATTTGGAAAATTCAAGTACAAGAAAAATTTAAAATTTATGTTCAATTGTAAAAATTATGCATCAAAACGGAAGAGATTTTGTGAGCCCATTAAATTTTGGCCAAAATTTAAAAAATATATCGTTTAAATTCGTCCATTTTTTCGAGGGGGCGTGATTTAGACTTTTGTCGAGAGAAAAAATTGGAAAAATATTTTGGTCTAAGGCTGAAAAAATTATCGTTCAAATCCGATGACTACATTGAATTCAAATTGAGCTTGGACTACAATGTATTGCGTAAACACCTATTAGATTTGAGTATGAACAACGAGCTCCAATACAATAGCTGAGCTCACTAGAACTTACGGTTTAACTAGAACTTATTCTTATCTTTATTTATGACCATAGTTATACAAGGGCTACTTTCGCAGGGTTAACCCCTAGAAATCTGGAAAAGTTCACACCACCCCATAAAAAATGAAGAATTTGGCCGTGAAATATGTTTTGTCGTTTAATGAGATTAACCACCACACCCTTAAAAATTCATATTTTTTAATCTGACCCCCACTAGAGCTTCTGACTTCGTGTAACTATGTTTATGACTCTAAAATATAATGTAAACACAAAATACAGCTATAGTGCTTTTAGCTTATTAATTATAGAAATAAAATTTATAATTTTTAAAATTTTGATTTCAGAAAATTATAGTACTACTAAATTTATTAATAGTAAGCTTATTAAACTACGAGAAAATCAAATGATATTTTCTATTTAACATTATGTACATTTTGGTGCGGTATAAATTAGAGTGCGAAATCATCAAAATTTTAAGGCCCGAGCCCGGCAAAAGCCGAAAAAATTTAAAATAAGAAAGCCCTATCGGTTAATAATATACCAATAAATTTGAAATTGTGTTCTAAATCGGGCCTAAAAATTTGAAACGAAAGCCCGGCCCCATATGATTTTCTTAACTTAAGGCCCGAGCCCGACACCTGGGACCCGATTTGCATTCTAGTATAAACGAAATGATTACTTAGTAATAATAATCTGGATTTTACTAATACAACGGATAGAATTTGATGATTTACTATTGAAAATCCGCAATTATGCTGTCGTTTGCTACGAAAATGTGCCCGTTTTTAAAAGTGAACCATTTATCACAAGTGTCGCATTCAATTAAGAGTTTGAAATAGAAAAGTAAGTGAATATAAATACGTTTCTTTGCTATCTGTTTATCGTAAGACAGTCAAGCTTTCTAATAACAGAAATGATGAAAGTTGTTATGAGAATTAATTATAAGTGATCTGTACATGATATTTCAATATATCGATGTAGTAAATATTTTCTCCAATGCCAGTCAAATTAATTACATTCTATAACCAATATATTAAGTAAGTTATAATTAATTTCATACAAATTTTCTCTTATTGAAAAATTTATTACGCAAAACTATTTAATTACGCGCGTAATTAAAATGTAAACGAAAAAATTATTTGTAATTTTAAATATTGGGTATAAAATTAAAAAATATAATATCCTAATAAAGAAATATACAGTATTGACTTCCATAACGTAGAAAATCCCGTATT
Source organism: Phthiracarus crinitus (assembly GCA_034698025.1). Lineage (NCBI taxonomy): Eukaryota > Metazoa > Arthropoda > Arachnida > Sarcoptiformes > Phthiracaridae > Phthiracarus > Phthiracarus crinitus. The sequence goes on along the minus strand of JAQGAW010000936.1, from coordinate 14,354 downwards.
AAATTCATTCAGAACAATATTTATAAAATAAGTTTTCATTCAAAATCTTAGATAATGTTACAGTAGCTGAAAGGATAACAGAATAATGATAACTATTGTTAAAGTTGAAACTATTTTGATTGCTTTTGACGTTCAAATAGCTTTTAAAGTTTAAAATTCACGAAAAAGTAATTTACGCATTTTTCTAAAAACTTGTAATAAAAGTTAATTTATATATCTTCTTAATTGATATTATTTGATTAAATGCTAGTAAATTATAAGTAAATAAATGTTATACACGTAACGAATATGTTGACTTTAATACAATGAAACTAATTAACGATTTTAGACACACCTAACAGTAAGAATATCGATCGAGAACTGTATTAACACTTTAAAGCTATGTAATTACGTTATTAACATATGGCTTGGAATAATCAAATATTTATAAAAAATTAGCTGCAAAACAATGCCAATCATACTAAACAATATGAATTTGATTTTCAATACCAAACTTATAAACGAAATGTTTTTTAAGTTATATTCATAAATATATATTTAATATGAAACAACATTCCAGTTGAGGGCAATGTTTGCGAATTAAAGTAAAAACGCATTGAATATTCAATTATAATTTGTATTCATTTATGGAACATTTTTGCAAATATTGAGCAATTTTAGAAATCACTCTGACTTATTTAATACAGTAAGTAAGTGTTTTAGAAAATAGTTGAAGTTTACGTTACGGGGAAATCAATCTGAAATGATATCGTAATGATAGCATCAAAATGATGCGTATCTGTTGCTATGAAGTTGATGTTAGATTTCGCTACACAACTCGCACCAAACATTATTGATTTACCGTGTCTTATGTAAATGTTGTAAAACAAGATTTTCAGTAAATATTTTAATTATACACTGGAATGGGAAACAAAAAATAAAGAGAGACATTGATAGAGCTATTCTGTAGTGTTCGCCGACTTAAGTTAATACCTGCCAACACCTACAGTATTCGAGCTTAGACTAGATTTAGCGATTCATTTGTTACTCGACTCGAGAGTTGAAAAAAGATTCAAAATAGAATTGTAGGAAACGCCTGACACATGGACTCAAGTGAAACATAACATAACAGTGGCAATTATTTTTCTGACAGATGAAAATAAATTATGGATTTCTCCCCCTTTTTATTTTATTTTGCCTGTTTTCCAAAACCACTACAGCAGAGCACACAACAACCGCTGCCACTACACACTACACTACCGTTCCTTAAGTCGTTGCATGCAATGGCAACCGAAAATTTGTTTGCCAATTGAAATTCTCTCGCTTTCCTGTTGTTTGTTGCATGATATGCCTCGAAATTTATTGATTAATAGATACGACCAAAAGAAATTTTACTGCACCCTTGTTTGAGCGCTACACGCAGTTATATTACTGTCATTCATTCATCAATATTACTGTATTAGCCGTACGATTGCTAGTTAGTCATCCAATAGATAACGTTTGGATGTAATTGTTAATTATTTTTTTCCCATTAAACTTAATTTAATAAAAACCCTTATCTTAAGAAATAAACAAATTTTCGTTTAGTTTGCTTTTTAAGCGCTTGTAATGTAATTACGTATTTAATATAATAAATCCGCCGAAACTATTGCTGATTTGAAAGTGTTGTTAGCGTTTTGATTGTTTGCGTGATTTTGTTTATAGTATTGGTGCCGACAGTGGAATCTAATTTGAACAGGTTTTTAAAGCAAATATACATCAAATATGGGCGCAAAAACGCTATATTGTGTTAACCCCTAAAATAGAGTGTATTTAGTTGTGCACCACTTCATTGAATGCGCAAATTTATCAGTTTGAAGGATCTAATTGTATCTAACATTTGCACTATTTTTATATACGGCATCGCATTGTTCAGTAATGTTTTGTAACCGGAAAAGCGATTCCTCGTGGAATTATGTCGCGCTTATCAGAGTATGGCAACTTTCGAAACGATAATGCGACAGATAGTGGAGTGATATTAACGGATAGAACGCGTGCCAACTTCTCATCACAAGTGCGATAGAATCGATGCGAAGCTAATTCTTCCGATCTTACCATTAGATGTGATTTTTGCACATTAGAATCACACGTGCGGTGACGTCATTAAAGTATTAAAATTTCTTATATGAACTGCGACTGTAACTGAATCGGACTGTATATTGAGAATGCATTAAATAGCGAAGCGAATGCATGTATAGTATGTATAGTATAGTATCAGTCAGTAATGCGTCGCACATCACATATCACTGTTCAGTCATACAGTCATACACATTCTGTATACGATTCTGCATTCTGTACCGATGTTTGTGTTGGCAATCATCCATTTGAGGCGTGATTCCTATTTGATCTCCCGTTTGCTAATTCCCAGCGGCTATTCGGTAATGCATCGCAAATCCATAACTGAAATCTAAGCTATATCTGACTCAATAGATAGAGACAGATGGAATTCCTCCCTTAACTACGGCTCAGAATTAATAGTAGAATTTGTTTTCCTCTTTAATGCATTGATATATGAGGTTACAGTTAACAGTACTAGCAATTGCCGAAGACATGAACAAATCCGAACCAAACTCCGAAAGATAACTGTTAACTGCTATCGTTCGCTATAATATTAGATTCGCTTTTCTCACACACACTCAACAAATTGCTTTTCATTAAACCAATGTTGAGAATGTTGATCAGTATCTTATATAATCGAAATATTCTTAACAGTCTAATAGTTTCAAAGTACTCGTCGATAACGCAGTGTTAGTTTAGTCTCAGTTTATCTAAACTCAACGCTCATTTTCTATTACAATAAATGTAATTATTTTATCAAACTTCAAATTATATTAAGTTATTATAGTATTAAAATTGAATAACGTGTTAATATTTTTAAATAATCCAAAATAGTTCTGTAAATAAAATAGATTTTTTATACTGTATATTAGACCTGCAAAAAATTTCAGGACAGGACGGGACAGGATCGGGATTGGGTAAATTTTCTCGGGATTTATCGGGACAGGATTATCACTTAAAATTATCGGGACGGGACAGGATAGAAAATTATGTTAGAAAAATCCCGATAATTAAATTTTATAACTTAATAGCTTAATAATTTCAAGTTTTACGTTACTAATAAACGATTCATGTTACAAATAGACGTGAAATAAATTTTGAATTTATTGTTTGGTAATTGTATGCAGAAATTAGAATTTAAAATCGAAAAAATTTGATATTTTACAATAAATTAACATTAAAATACTGTATCGGGACAGGACGGGACGGGACAAAAATTTTCACTAAACAGGACGGGACGGGACAGGTCTAATGATACTAATTTACGGGACAGGACGGGACACAAATTTTCAACATTTTTGCACCCCTACTGTATATCTGTATCATTGAGGTTATTTGCCTATAGTTACGATAAGTTATGCGAAACGCTCGAGCAAACGTGCCGAGTGAGCAAAATTCTTTTTGAAGTATTTTAAATTTAGTTTATATAGTAATAGAACATTAATTTAGTACAACATAATTTAACAAAATTATTCTAAAGTACAGTATATAAAAATATTTTATAATTTCGAGAATTCCTTTTTTGCATTACAGTATTAGTGAAAATAATTTTCGACTAATTTTGGCTAAAAATTTAATTTATCGATACTCCATTTAAATCGGCGCTCGAGCGAGTCAAGAAAGTGAGCTTGAGATTGATCAATGAGCGTAAATTTTTTGACGAGCGCTGAGCGCGTGCATCAGTGGTTACGATTCTAATTGATTTATTACTCTAAAATTTAAAGATCAGTGGTGTAATTTTTAATTTTCAAATTTGAAATAAACTATTTAATGAATTCTAATAAAATTATGTTTAATTAACAAAGAGTGTCATACAAATTTCCTTTCAAAAAATTTTTTCATTGCAAAAAATGTTCGTTTTTGGGAACTTATCACATCTGTTGATCAGTTTCAGTACAATCATAATCTTAGAAATGGCAAGACAACCACTATTTGTGTATTAAATGTTTATTTTGTGTTAAACAGATTTCAATAAAATACAACATTTTAACTGTAAATCTGGTAATATTTGGATTAACTCGTAAGTAAAACTAAAATGACACATAATTCGATAAAACTAGTGGAAAGCGTTGCTAAAACTCTACAGTAACAACAAATACAACAAATGTTACTACAGTAGTAAATAGTGTACTGTTACAGTTAACAGTACTGTATTGTTTAGTGATGGACCCAATTTCCCTATTTTACTATTTCTATTGCTATCTGTATACAGTATACCCTATTCGCGATGTTCGTCAAAATTAATGCATTTCCACGCGTTTTGGGAGTTTGCTGGATGTGGAGCGCAGTATGAAGTGTTGCTCATTCCATAAGTTTTATACGAGAGCTGAATCACAACCATGTTTATACTCCTTTGGGGACTGTGTTATATATATTAAGAGCACTGGAAGGGCATTCGCATGAATTTATATTCCACTGATTTCGCGCTTTATAGAGCATGCGATGGGAGGAGAACGCCATTCCGATTCAAACCCGATTCTGCTGGCAATTCTGATTTCACAAATTGATTACGAGAATTATTATGTCATAAATGTGATCTATTCTAATCAAATATATTATATTGTATTAATTAATATGATAGCGGCACACATGCTATACTATTCTCTCAGCTCTCAAATGCCATTCCGTTTCATTTCAGTTATCAAATCATTACGTTATTTTCCAAAAACATTAGATAATATATGGTTAATCCGGTTTAATACGTTTAATGCTGTTTAGTTTATCAATAACTCATTTTGGGGAAAATATAATTGAGTTCCCGAAAAAAAGTAATTTAAAATTATTGTTTCTCTTCCGTTTAAATGAAATATATTACATGTATGTTTGGTATAATATGTATTATATTTATACTGTATAGTTATTTATATGTTCTCATAAATATCGATTGAAGCGCTTATTTAATATAGCCATCATCTTATGAAAAATAGCGCTGTTTTTATCGTAATTAATTTTGAAAAATATTAATTACTTTGAAGAAGAATTTCCATCTGACAACTGGAGTTCATTTGTTTCTGTACGAGCATTAAGAGCTCAATATGATATATAACTATCGATTTTTCATGTGTTCAATATTACAGTGTAGTGTATAGTTGTATCGCATGCTGAAACCATGAAAAACAGAAACACTTTTAATTAAGCTTTCTTTTTAGAAAAAAGCTACAGAATATACAGTATATACAGTATACAGTGTTAGTTAAGAAGGTTTGGTGCGACTGTAGCTCACACTGGAACGCACTCAACACACCGTACTCTACTCAACACACACATACAGTCATACACAACACACGCCAACCTGCGAAACCAAAACTACAGTACACTAACCAACTCCAGTAACTACAGTTCATCATCAAATGTGACAGAGACAGGCTATTTTTCTCACAACTCTAAACATATTATAAAACTTACAAGTTTTTACTAGCGCTGAATATAACTTAATATAGCGCTCCACACTAGAACTACATCCGCCCAATACCTGTCACTTTTCAACAATTTATCTTTTTCTGGTTTTTGCTTATTGAGTAGTTTTATGTTATGTTTTTGCGCTCAAATATATTGTAAGCGAAAATGAAAAAGTTCAACGAAAATTGTATAAAAAAAGTTATTTTAAAATAGTATATCGAATTGTAAAAAGCAGATGTCGGTCACAAACACACACACATATTACACATCACACATAACACATAATAACTATAGAGCGGGTGTGATAGCGATGTGATGCTCCAATACATAGAATAGAGATTTAATCGAGTATAGAGTTAGTTATTCTTTAGTATAATATAATAGTTAAATAACTAGATAGTGAGCACTAGCCATGTAATTATATTCATGTTGCGAACCTACGAAGTGACTGTTGGAGGGGAGCTGTGAAGAGCGCCGTTGAAGGCTATGCTGTTAGGCTTCTATTTATGCACTTTTCGACTCTTTTCAGACATTAAAAAATGACTTTCTTTTTCTATTTGGTAATTCAGCTTAACTTTCGTTCACTTGGTTGCCGGTATTATTAATAAACTGCGTGCCTTATTCATTCAAAAATGTTAGCCAATTCATTAATTGTTACGCCATGTCATGACACGGAATAGCTATTGAAATATATTAGAGATGTTTGAATTCGAGATAAGGTTTTCTCTGTACCGCATTATCATACGATTCGGCTTCGATCAACCGGAACAAAATGTGCGCACATGTCGACGTCTGGGACTTTCTAATCTCAATGGGGATATTTTCCTATATGACTAGTCATATAAATTACTATTCAATAACTTTTACGGTTCAACCATCAAATCGTTACGGTTATACTAATTAATCTCATAAAACGACACTGTGTTTTCGCTCATTGTTTGCGTTCGGTTTATTTATATCCGCCGCTGTTTCGCCCGAAAAGAAAAAGTTTTTTATATTAAATTTCGGTCATTAATTAAAATTCATAGTTGAGAAATCTTTTACTCTTCATAAATCGATTATTTATGAAGTCATAACTCAATCTTGAATTATGGCTTAGTTTATTGGTTACGAAAAAAAAATTTTTCGAAAAGTTTACCAAAAAGTTTAGCTTAGAATGTATTTTGCGTTGAATTTTTTCTCCCAAAACTAATTATTTCTAAAGCTCACGCACATAAAAATAACTTTTTTCCGTAATATAAATTAAGTGATTGTATGTTAACGCAAAATAAATGAATAATGGCTAAAACGATAACTGATTCAATACGCGAATGGAAAATGAATATTAAAAATCATTTCATAATAATAGTTCGATTTTTATTCACAAAACAAAAAATAGCAAAATTTTATACACAAACGGAAAAATTCTTTTCTCGTAATTTATTGTGTTTTTTAATGTTGCATTAAGTAATGGTTATTATTCGCGATTTAAATTTTTAGTGATATCGCATTAATTATTAATAAACCCAAAACAGTTTATTAGTTTTTCCATTCGGGAACAAACAACGACAACCAAACACAAAAACCAGATAAAAATATCACTACAGGTGGTCACAACTAATTTATTAAGTGCTTAAAATGGACTCGAGTTTAGACCCGCAATTGAATTGATTGCGTCATAAACGAAATTATGCGCTTCTATTAAGGGTTGTTGTTTTGCTTTTTTCGTTCTCCCGATTTAAAAACGTGTAAGTTATGCGTCTTTGAGTGTTCGCCAGTAAAGCAGTTGATGATGCTTTTAATCACTTAAACGCACGTTCTCTCTGTTTTAATTATGCATGCATTTCCTCTCAAAATAATCAGTCAACCAACAAAAAAATAAACTAAAAATATACTGTACGGTAATAAATGTTGTTTTTTTTATATTATCGTGAATTGAATTAAGTAGTGTTAAATCGAAATAAATTTTTCTCTCTGCGCCGAGAAGTAATGAGGAGTGAATTTTATAATGAATTTAACATAACTTACATGTTTATGGAGAGAATATTTTCGTTTTGCTAACTTATATATTTATAAGTTTTTTTTTCTAAAAGCTATTACAACAACAGTAAAAAAAACTACATTAAGACTGAGACCGTAGGAATTTTGCAAAACAAATGCAACGCTCGAAACGCGAATATATAAATAAGTCGGAATCCTTTTGACATGATAAAGAAATAACGAATTTTTAGTAGCAGAGCAGCCACTCTTTTTTTGTTTTACTTTGTTCGCCAAACCAAAAAAAATCTTCTCTCTCTTTCTTTGGTATGGATTATAGCGAAAATTTACGGCAACTTATTTAAGTTAAGCGGCGAACATGTAGTAATAATATATTGCTATGGCTATAGATTTACGTTAATGTATATGTGTATGCATATAGATGTTCAAATCCAAAGGAATATAAAAGACACTTAAATTTCACTTCACGTACTCTCATCACATATTTTCATGCTTTTATTATGCAAAAGTAATACTCAAAACACTTTATCATAAATTGATTGTTTTGTTTTCCTAAATCAGTGTTGATGTAACTCTAAGATTATGGATTTATATAGATATATATAAAAGCGAATGGCGTTTTTTTTGCTTATAAAAAATCCAATTTAGTTGGTTTTTCTCGGCTTTGCGACTTACTGTAAAAAACAGAGAATGATTTGTTAAAGATTTCCTGAGAGAAATACAAAATAAAGTTTTTTTACAGTCAGGATTACTTTCTTGATTTTTTTCTCCGTTGGCTCACTAACATTGGCTGTTATGTGACGGCAATAATGCCAATATTGTTTTGTTTGGTAGTCATTTCACATTTGCCCAAAAGCTCAACGCATTTCGTTGATAGGATTAGTGTTAGGTATATGTATTGATGCTGGGAATACAGACATAATCCTCTTGTCGATGTAACCACCTTATTGTACTCATTGAACATGTATTTACGTATTTTGCCTGGAAATGGGCGGATTACTGCACCTCACAATGCCTCACTTATTTAACCAAACCAGAAACAGTATAATCTTAGCAAAATAATATGAAAACGATCATTAAAATTTGATGGCAATGCAATGATTGAGTGCAGCTAATGGTGTGTATTTGAAGTGCTCGGGGACTGACTCTCTCGCTGTTTGATGCGTTTGATGTGTGTGAGAGTGTATGAGTGTGTATGAGTGTGTGATCGCTATCCAACTTACACTACCAAACACTATGACACCATTCATTCCCTAATCTGAATAACTGACGCTCTATATTATTTAATCTATTCATAGAACTTTTGCACTACAATTCATTTTTACACAAATACCGATTCAATTATTTATTTATAATATACTGAACGTACATGTGCTCTGATTTGTTAGTCTATACGGTGTATCTTTACAATATGTAACGTTACTCCATAATCAAATATTTATTTGATGCAAACGGCATTTATTTGTTATCAAAGAAATATAAGTATGTTTAGTCGTAATTCTATAAATTAAAAATCAAGTTTAAGTCATTTTCAATTTACATCAGTTATAATAAAAGTTAAGTTTAAGTTATATTAATTAGTATGCATGCGTTTAATTATTTTAATAAACGATTATTATTGGAAAATCTTACGTTTACAGTAATATTTTAATTCGATTACTTTTGGGAAGTATTTAAAAATTTAATTATGTAATTAATAATTAAAGTAATAATCGTGAATAACGTTATGTTAATTTAGTTAAATTTGCATATTCCAGAAAAATATCGTACAATTTTACGAAACAATTTACGCAGTTTTATAGATATACAGTACTGTATATAAAAAAGCAAATATATATGTAACTGAATTTTTTGTTTCTATTTTAATCCCAAAAGTGAATCAGTAGGCGTAGATATTTTGATTAGTTTCCCCTCCGATGTACAGGGATGTCAAAAGTTATATTCTTTGAAGCGCGATATGAAGCAAAACTATAGTGACTGCAACATGTGTCTAACTCTGCGAATCTGCAGCTCTTTTGGCGCTTCAATGCCGCACTAAATTAAAAATCTAATAGAATTTCGGGCAGCGATGCAAAGAAATGGATTGCAGTTCATTGATGAGCTGTAAAAATGAAAATCCGCAACTATTTATTTTTATCCAATTTAATGAAAATGCATTAAGTTTAGAGAAAGAGCGAAAAAATAACGTTAGAAACGGCATCACAGCGATAATAGGCTGCCATCAACTTTCGCAGCGAAACGACATTTCAACAAAATAAAATCAGAGCACAACTTTTTTTCTTGCTCTTTCTCTCTCTATTTATTGAATAAAAAGCGGAGATTGTAAACACCGCTCTGGCATACAATACAAATTAAATCAAATCGATCAAAATAAACGATATTTACAGTTCGCTAAAAGCGTGCAAACAGCCAAACAAACTATAAAAACCCGAACAAAATTAAACTAAAGAAAAATGTATTAAACGAAACAACAACACATCGCAGTACTACCGCATAGTATTGCGTTTTTTACTTTAAGACTTATTTTAAATGGCATGAAACACAAATTTTTTGTTATCAAAAAATTCTTTCATTACTAAACGCATATTTCATGATAAATTCGAGCGCTTTTGTTGTCTGGCATACGAGAGACTGGCTGTATGTACGTATCGACTGTTAGTCTACACAATCACAATACTGGAAACGTGCATAAAATTGGTACAAAATTGCTGCGCTTTTCTCAGACTAGTAATTACACGAACTGATGAAATGAATAGATCGATCGATCATGATTTAGTCGTTATGATAATAAAGCATAAATATTTGAGACTTGCATATTGAATCACATGATTACATCTCTTTACGCCACACTATTACTATATTTCTATTTATACCACGCTCTTCTTCATCCATAGAACCAAATATCTTCGCGCACTGAATATGTTAACATATTTTTGTTATTTATTTTGCGTACAATGTTTTTATTTTAATCAAATCATGTTTTTCGGTGTAATCGAAAAATAATGATTATAAACAACTATTTATCGTTCTATGATTGAAGCAATTTAATCGGTGCGGAGAGTACTGTATATGAGAGATGGGGAATAAAAATGAGTTATAAACTTCATAACAGGTAACGAAAGGTGAACGTGTGAACTGCGAGAAAATCAATATACAGTATCATCTCATCTCTCACTCTCTATCTGTGAATAGTTATCGCAAAAAAAACGAAACGCGAAAAACAAAACAAAACTGTAATGCATAAGCAAATAATTAAAGCGTTTATTTTCACTCTTCGCCTAAAAGCGATTCGTGAAAATTTGTTCGGGTTTTGTTGCGAATCGCTAACACTCGCTCATTAGTGCTCGTTATCTATAGCTTATATCATACGCCAAACAAAACGATTCTGTTATTTGTGCGCTCATTGCGCATCACATGTAACTATAATTTCATATTTTGATAGCGCCTGAGGCCTATTGATAGTGTATATAATGCCACAAAATTGCTTTTACACTAATTTCTATCTCTGATTCGTAATTTATTTAATTACTTGTTTTTGCTGCGTATGTATAATATCAATGAGCAAATCTATGGTATGTTTTTTCTCTTGCTTTTAATATTGATTTATAACACTTTGTTAGCGTATTTCGATGATTATAGCTTTAAACCACTTATCAAGTCTTCAATCGCATTATTAATTTCAGTTTTTTCGTTATATTTCATGGGTTCGAGAGAAAAATTTTAATTTCGCATCAAAAATCAATTATTTATATTTAATTTTTATTTTTCGTTTTTGCAGACGAAATAAAAGTTTCATTTATATTTAAAAATGTAAATTTTTTAATTAATTTTGATCGTAATCTAAATTTTTGTTTCGCAAAACGATTAACATAGCATTTGTAGCTTTCGTTAACCGTATTATGTTAAGCACACCAAACAAAACATTGTAAATATTTTTTCGCCATCAAATAAAACCATTCTTTATAACGCAGTATTATATATGCTATTTTTTTCCTACTTTGTCAAAATAATGCGATTGCCTCGGGTTCGGCAATGAGATTATGAGTATTGGTGGTTAGTTGTGTGAAAATGTGTCTTTACCTCTACAAAAGCTCAAACAAGATAGCAATCTTTTTCATTTGTCTGCATCTAAATTGGCCGCTAGAATATGATCATTAATTTCACAAGACTTAAACCCTGTTATTAGAGAAACCCCCAAACTCTGAACCCCCATAATTGCTTAAAAAGAAAATTGCGTTCACAAATAAAAACCAAACAAAAATTGCCCGAAATAAAAACGATTGGGAAAAACACTGGAATATAGCATACGATTTCTTTCTCCCCGAATCGCTATATTTTTTTCTATTCGTTGGCAAATGTTGTTACGCTTACTTGAATGAGTATATTATGTACGATAGTGTATGATAGGTAGCATTTAGATAACGATTCTGTTAAAAAGCTAAACTTTCCGTCTCGTTATATATTTAGCATATATTTTTTCACGAATAAATATTAGCCCCAGAAATATGCATTTGGATAACATTACAATGATTTAGGTGTGTCTAACGAAAACATCAAATAGATTTAATGAAAAGCTAATAATTTAGTTGCGATTTTTAAGAGCGCACACGTTAAATGGTTAGTGTGAATCGTTGTTTGCGCTGCACATGCTTTATCGCCAGTAATGCTGCTTTAAATTTACATGAAAGCGATATAAATTGAAATAAATGTTCTGTAGTTTAATTTTCGTTGTAATTCTGTTTCGCAGACTATCGCGTCAGTAATAAATGTAAATTTTATTTTACTCGATTTGTTTCGATAGTTTTGCTCGTTTATAACCAATTGGGAGATTAGATATAAAGCAGGAGTAAAAATAAATAATGAAAGAAAAGAAATTTTCTTACAAGTTATGCCATAATCATTTAAATTATTCATAATTGCTTTTTTCGCGAAATTTGAAATTTAAATTAACGTTTAATTGCTTAATTCGCCGCAAATATACAAAATTGAAATAAATTTTATGAATTCTCGCTAATGTTATACTTTTTTTTATAAATTAAAAAGCAACGCATCATTTTTGTATTTTTTGGTTGGCTTAAGAAACATGAATAACTTAATTTAATTTTGGGATATTTTGGTATCATAGAAATATTATATCATGTGTAATATAGAAGTATCATATCATAGAAACTCAATGAGTATTACCACGAATTCTAAACCCTATTTTTAAAACTATGTAATCTTTAAGTCCTTTTAAATTTTCGTTTTTGATCAAAAAAATTTTTCGAAGTTTGGAAAATGTTTATAATTCAATTTAGTACCACTAAATGACAAAACATGTAAAATTGACAAAATTTAAAATTACCGTACCTATAGTGGATAATTTTTAAAAAATCTAATCTTGAAGAATATAATGCTTTGGTGCATAAGAAAAAGTATTACATTCTTTATCGAAAGGCATTGTACTTCGAAAACGTGTGATTGAAGTATCATTTGTGAGCTAACACTAGCTTTAATAATACTTTATCGTTCATACACTCCGTACAGTAAAAGTATACAAAACATTTCAAAATAAATTTTAAATAAGGTTTAATATTTAAACAAACAAAACATGAAATTTTGCTCTTGATTTTAAAATAGTATCGTATAATAATTTATTTACTTAAATGAAACGTTACAAGATTTTTACCAAAAAGCCTCAACTTTTTCGTTTGTTTGTCAATATTTACAAGCTTTATATCATTACATTAAAGCATTTTTGTAACATGGAAGCTGTTCTCATTCCACTACTGTTCTCTAATTCGTGAGAGTTATCAGTGAAAAAGAAGGAAAACATATAACAAGTGAAATATATGATTAAAAATCAAACAGATTAACAATAAATTAATTTACTCGTAACAAAAAAAATGGGCGTAGGATTGTATTAATATTTAACAAAACAATAATTCTATTTTCACGTTATTATATACAATAGTAGGCAATTTGTTTTGATCGGAAATAGACAATTAAAATATATGGCAGACATTAAATTGATCGGAAAAACTTCATTGGATTACTTTGAATTCGAGAAGTTTAATGCCTTAAGCATAATATCGAGAGTAAAAATGCACTTTGCATTTACGTATATACGGTTAACAAGCTTAGGACATAGCACTCTGCAATTATGAATCGGAAAAATGATGGTATGCAAGACGAAAATTGACATTTACCTCACGGTTTGGCGTATCGTAACCTGCAATCAATGTCATTTAAAAATTTATTGATTTTAAAAGAAAAATTAGTTTCGACTAATAAAAAATTGGTAGTTATTTTCGGGTTTGTGTTTCGCGAAACACCTGTGATTTTATTAAATATTATTAAATATTGACAATGTATTTCAATGTTCACTATTATTACGCATTGTTTGTTTTAACACGTGAAACAATGAAATATAATGTCAAAGTTTCAAATAAATATCTAAATTATATATGCGATAAACATAATATAATAATGATGTTTTAATATGAGTTCTTATTAAGTTTCAGAAAGTATATATTAATGTTGTTTTTTTCTAAAACAGAATTAGAATAGTAATCAATAAAAAACTTGGAAATAAGTATCGAAAATTATTGATTAAAAAGTAATTACTAGATAACATGTGAATATATCATAATGCCTGCCAGAGTTGCGACATTATGCCAGTTTTACTTGATTATTTTAAAGAAAAACTTTTTAATTACTTGCAACATTAGGTAATAGAATTTCTAAAAATATGTTTAATATCAACGATGTTTTAGAACAATAAAATTTAAAACACAGTTGGGTTATTTATTTGTGTTACTTTATTCGTCATTTATATTTGATAAATAAAGCTAGGAAAATATTTTATTTTCTTATGTGAGAATATTGAATATAATATTTTCTTAAAAACTAAAATATTGAAT
>JAQGAW010000935.1:0-22758 GCA_034698025.1 Phthiracarus crinitus | reverse complement strand
GGTGGTTATAACGAAATTTTAAGAAATTTGGTGGTTTTGGGGTTATTTGGGATTTAACCAAATATCCGCCCTCTGGTTTTAATATTTTTACTTACAACGAATAATGTTAAAAATAAGGTGATATAGGTTTGGCTTATAATGGTTTAAACTATTAATTCATGGTTAGGTTTGAAAAAGTAAAATATTTCGTTTGACTAAGCTATATTTGGGTAAAATTGGGTAAATTTTATTTAATTTTTTGTTCATTAATGAACTTTTCAATATCAAGAAGCTCACTGGACAAAATTCTGAGCTTGAGCTTATAAATCTAAGCTCAAGGGTTTCTGAGCTTCAAGCTTTAGATTTACACTAAATATATCATTTGAGCTTTTTATTGAGCTTTAGCTTGCTTTAAGCTCGCTTGTCTGAGCTGAGCTTTCTCTCATCATTATTTCTAATAATAAAAGTGTTAAAACTTTGAAAAATTTTACATTATTAAGTAATATTTGCATAATTTTAATATTATTGGTTTATTAATGGTTTAAGTTGGTTTGAAATGGTTTGTACTGTAGAGTTAGTGGTTTGAATTGGTTTAAATTTTAAATTAATGGTTTGGTTTGGTTTCGTTTTAGAAAAGTCAAAACTAGCGATGCACATATTAACCGCTTAACTTTTGAGCTGATCGGTTAACCGGTTAAAGTTAAGGCTAAAGTTAAGAATTTGACAGTTTCTTAACCGGATTTCTGGTTCACGAGATCTTTCTGGTTTCTATTATAATCAATTTTATCAACAAGTGTTTTCAAATATTTATTATTTATGTTAATATTAACCAAATTAAAAAAGTGTGGCTTCCATTCAAAAATAAAGATTCATAACCTTTAAAAAATCTTATAAATATACAGAGAATATTACAAAACTTATGATTAGTTTGATTTCATGCATATATAATTGATATCATATTCAGCGCTTCTCACCACAAATCCAATACCAAATGATTTTCCTCAACCTATAGCCGATTTCCATACATTTTGTTACGAGCGTTCACAGCAAAAGTTATACCAATTTGTGACAATTATACGCGCGTTTCGCGAACTAAAAGTACCAAAACTCAAACCACATTTACTGTGTTTTCATTTTCATTTCATTTTCCGTCATGTTTTATATGTTTTATTTGACAAAACATAACACGAATCGATAAGGTATTCTATACATACAGTCTCGTACACTGTATCGGATTCATTACAAATTTTGCACTATTTGTTTTAAATTACAATAAATTGTGTGCATATTTATCAAGCAATTCATTGATCTAAATCTTAGTATTGGTTAATACGACACCGAATTAGTTGAGAGTAAATCGTAAGCAATCATCGATTTGTTAAATATAATATATTTGTTGATTTGCAAAATAAAATCAAAGCAACAATAATTTTTACATTAATTTTTTTAAAGCAGTTTATATTAATTTATTGAATTAGTTATTTAGATATGAATCGCGACGCATTCGCACATTATTACCCGAACCGAAGCGTTCGCGACAGTCCGCCGCCGAACGACGGAATGTACGCTCGCGACCGATCGCCGCCTCATTCATACAATTATGGCCGACAATCGCCGCCAATGCGTACGAATAGAAATTATGGTAACAATTCGTTGGATGACCTCAGGAGAGAATTCAATCAAATCGATGGCGAACTGAAATTAGAAGATTTTACGTGGGAAAAGATGGGATCAAAAGTGCAAGACTTGCTCGAAAAGAAAGCAAATCAAGGTTTACATTGTTTATTACATTCAAACGCATATAAACCGTAAAAATAATTATTATGTTGAAGCGATAATAGACTAAATTGTTAACCAAAATTATATTTCTTCTAACGGTTATAATTTGATTGTTTTTAGAACCAACTGGTGGACAACAATCTGGTGACCGGTATTTCCAACCGCCGAGATATCGCCGCGACAAATCGCAAATGCCTGTAATTATCATATGATATAATAACTATGCACAAAATGTTTTGTTATTTCATTGTTATTATCTTATTTTCAGGTTCTTATTAACGGAAATATAGGTTTGTATTCAATTTTTTATGTATACCGTAATTACCGTAAATAATTGATTTTATAGAATTTAAGTTGTTATAAAATTAATGGGAAATTTTGCTTAATTTCTTAAATCTTCTATCATTTATATTAAAATATTCATCGATTAAAATAAATAATATAGTTATTATCTATTTATTTTAAATTTATCCATATTTATTTAAATTTCTGGTTCCTTAAAACAGTTCCGCGAAAAGATGCGCTATTAATCGATCTCGTGATGAATAATAAAACAACATTAGATGCACAACTTTCTAGTTGTAAACAACCAATAATTGGTAAATAAATATAACTTAATTAAGTTAAAAGTATTGCAAATCCAAAAGTTTTATAGCATTATTAAATCGTCCTAAAAATTTGAATACACGGTGATGTCTGCAACTTTAATATACCGTAATAGAAATTCGCTTAGATTTTGATTATTATTTATCAATTTATACCGATTTTGAATAAAATAAAATTAGTTATTTTACTGTTACAGTACTGAAAATCTATTAAATGTAACATTATATTAATTTTTGGATTTTAAATGATACGAATAAAATAATAAATAGTAATATTAAAATTATAAAAATGGTATTTTTTTATAATCATATTAAATGTTAGGCTTGGAATTTATGGTGGAATATATCGATCCCGAAGGCAATTCTCCACGCGTTTATCATTGCAGACTTTGCAAGCAGTTTAATACATGTTCATCCGTTATGGAGCACATCACTGGTTACAATCATCGCGTTCGGTATATTGTAAGTCAATTTAATTATAGTCGAATTATTAAATTTTAATCGAAAGGATTTTTATTTATTCGATCGTTCACTTAATCAATAGGCACTAAAATACCCAAATCAGGCGAAAACATATTTGATGCAGAATGGGAGAGCAGCGAACCGTAACAGTACTCTAATAAGGATGGCTGCCGGTCGGTGTCAAGAATTAGAACTCGTTTATGGCAGAGGAGATTTCGAAGTTAGACACGAAAGACCAACGCTTCCGAAAGAGGAAGATATGGACATTGAAAATGAGGATTTCGAGATCGATCAGGGAAAACAAACTGAAGTGTTGAGGAATGCGCTCGAAATTATTAAAAGCTGTCGATTGGAAGCCGAAGAAGACGTACGTATCGCCAAAAGTATAATTAATGATTTAACAGACAACATCATTGAGTTCAAGCAATCGAGCTCTGAAGAAAGAATGAATACTGGAATTTCCAATTTACTCTCTCAATCGCGTCCTAATTATTAAAAAATAAATGAGTGTATTCGCATTTTTTGCACAGTTTGTCATTTTTTTGAATATTTAAACGATAAACTACCAAATGTTCTATATTTGACATATAGATTTATCTTTAATTAACCATTACTACTGGTATGTTAACCGGACAAATAAAATAATATTACATTACCGTCAGTTACGGTACAAACAATATATACTAAATTTTGTGGTAAACGTGTTGTACTCTATTATGTTCTGTATATTCGTTTTGATTTTTAGCAAAATGTTTAGCTTTTGTGTAACATTAAGACGCATTACAAACCACATTTGTATCATTTTTATTATCAAATAAACTTAATTTAAAATCCATTTCTACTTTATTTTCATAAACTCTAACGTTACAAAATTTATTTGATATCCCAATTATATTTACAGTATATGAACCTAAATTGTAATTTTAGATTTTAAATAAATGCGTGGATAATAATTTAATTATGAGTTCGCCGATCATTTATTTACCGTTTAGCCTATATTTGATAAAATTGTGAAAATACCATAGATTTGATATTAAAGATAATAAAAAGCAGGTAAAAACTCACATAATGGTTCATTTTATAGTTCTAAGTCTGAATTATAAATAAAGTTAAAAATTTGGGTTCTGTCCTAATTCGCGGCTCCCATTGAAAGTTACAACAATCGATTCCTTGTTTTTTATTATAACCAAAATAAAAATACGCATAAATCATAAACAAACAATACGTTTTATACTATCTTAGGCTATATTTTGACGCTAAATAAGCTTTTAATATGACCACTTATTGACATTTTGGCATAAATTGCCATAAATATATATTTATTAGCTGCCATAGTAATACATGCATCAGTACAATGAGGACAGTACCAAAATTTAATTTAAAACAGAGATTTGTGTTATCCAATTAATCACTATTTCTTAAAAATTAATATAATTACTTTGTGAATGAGAACTTCATTGAGAAGTAATATTTATTATTTTAAACTATTAAATTTTTATAAAGATTAACTTGTATTTTATTAACCAATTCAAATTCGGTACATAAATATAAATCAATTGAACGGATTAAATAATTGTAATCAGACTATATTCGAAGCAAAAATTAATTGTATCAAACAATAATTACATAATTTCCTAAAAGATATGTACTTGTTTTAATTATTAAATACCATACAGTATAAATAATTGTTTTGAAAATTAAAAGTACAAAAAAATAGTGGACCGGGATATCGCTCGGAAAGCGATACGTGCTTTCCCGGTCGCTATGTATTCCGTCCTTGTCAAGGGGAGTGCTAACTATCTCTCCTTTCATAGAACACACTCGTTAGCGAATACCATCTCATTTATATATGTGCTTTTTATCACTACATCCATCATTACAGTTTACAATCATTTATTTTCTTTTATATTATATTAATTATGAAGTAATTAAGCTAAAATAAATAGTATATCATAAAATTTATTATGTTTAATCGATTTTATTATGAAAAATAGCTAAATAATAAAATAAAATTAAACTTAAATAATAAATTTTGAATATTAAAATATTAGCGAATACCAAATCAGTACATGTACTGTCGCAGTGGTTTACTAATAAAGTATAACAGTTACAGTATCATAACAGTACATGTAGTGTTGTATTGCTTATGCGTAAACAAATCGTAGCATTTCTCACCATTTTGTGTTGAATTTACGTTTACATGCGTTTGTTATGATTGTTATGATCGTTACGTTAATTCAAACAATACCATCATATTTTGGATTTTAGATCATTAATTGTCACTTATAATCATATAATCATCGGATTGGAGTGTGATTGTGATTGTGATGGCAACACAACCGGCAAAGACTCACGAAGGTATGTATTGTTTTGTTAAAATTGTTACTATCATTCCATTCATGTTTTAAAATGTAATGTTTCCGTGTTTTACAGAAATTGAGTCTCAAATTCGTGAGATTCAAGCAAAAAAGGCTCAGTTATCGCACGAAAATGGAGAGAACGATGAAAACGATGGCCGAATGTCACTCAATAACGCGACTATGGATTCAGACATTTATGGCGATTCGCGCAATAAATTCGCAAATTATGACATTTCGATTGCCGCCAACGATGACAACGAAATTGACGTTTGTTAACCATTTATTAATTTATTATATTATTAGTATTCGTTAACATATTTATTTGTATGTTATAGGATGACGAGTACGAGACGACGAATGGTAACGTACCGTTTAAGAAATCAATTAACGCTCCAAACAATTTCCTGCTCGATATGGTTGATAAGGTAACCCAATATATACTCTTAGTTTGAATTCATGTTTTAATGTATATTAATATTTGAATTAGGATTTCGATCCGATGGCCGAAAGAAGGATACCTCGAGTGGCGGACAGAGAAGATGAGTATCGAAGCAAACATCGGAAGCAAATCTTGTCTCCGGCACGCGTTGACTTGTTCGCTGATGGTAGTTATCTTTTTATTATTTATTTATATATTTTTGATTATCGTTGCAAATCAATTGTTGAGCCGTAACTTAATTGGTATTTTCAAATTTGTTTAAATTAATAATGATTTAAACATATTTATCGGTATCTAAATTTGGTGTGCTTTGCGTTAGCGCTCTGAACAAATAACGACATGTCGCTATGACTTAAGATATAGCGGACCTGTCGATACATTTTCTCATTATTTACATTTATTCTCAAGAAATTGCACGAAAAAAATAAAACAATGCACTTTATAACGTTAACTATTTAAACGAATGCTTTTAAGTCGAAATTAAGTATCTTTGAATTTAAATTGAATAAATATAGTATTTCTTCGCATTATTAATTATTCGTGTTTTTTCACTTAATTAATCACTTGATAAAAATAATAATATAAGAAAATAAGTAATGATTTTTAAGTTATTTGTTACATTTACTAATCAGGTGTTTAATAATTCAATTAATTTCTATTTGTATGTTAAAAAATAAATATTATCTTCTTAAATATTCGCATTAATTTAATAGTCGAAGTTTTTTTACTACTAACGTATAAGAATTACCACATATCGATCTATGTTGAAATAACAAACTGCTAACTTTATTCATATTAAATATTCGATCAGACGGTCAGCCAACTCTCTATTAGTTTACATCTTTAATTTGATTTTAAAGTTTGTTTCCGAAATACTTCATTTTTTCTAGTTTAACATAATTTTCAATTGATACACGAATTCTTGATGAAAATATTCTGATACTAATGTATGCGATGAGAAATTATAAGTTAATGATTTGTAAATTTATTAATATTATACAGTAATTGTTCAAAAAGTCTAATACTGCCTTATAATAATTATTTGTTTTGTCGAAAGCATAACTTAAAATAAAGCGACATATCGTTATTTGTTACCAGATTTAAGTTATGTTAATCCGCTTTAAGTCTTATTATTTATATTACAAATTACTTATTAATGTGAATGTGTGTGGATGTGATATAATTGTTTTAAAATTAATAATACTGTAAATACTCTACGATATACGTATAACACGCGTGGATGTGTGGAGCAGTTACCGTTTTGTTATTGTTTGATCGTAACTTTTTAATAATGTCACAACTTTTAGCTTAACTTAACGTATTTTATATAATCAATGTAAAGTATTTGTTGAACATTTATTATAAATCGAGATGAGGTGGTGTTTAGTAACTGCTCCCCAATTTAAAGCTTTAATTCTAAGTTAATATTATCATTCTTTATCTTATATTTAATGGCAATTAAACAAAGTACGGGTTTTAAGTAAATTAAAATATTAGAGTTAACAAAAATACCAAAAAACAAAACACCGAATTCGATATGTCGCTAATTCGAGTTTCTTTTCCTCTCAAGCCATACAGAAATTGCTAATTACGTACTCATTCGTCGCCAACACACAAATTACAGTATGTTTAGGGCAATATAATTAGTAGGGTGTGAAATGTGTGAATGAATTTAAAAAAGTACATTCGTTACTAATGTCAGAGACTATTTTTCAGGCTATCTAAGTATTGAGACCCATTCGTGAGGTCTATAGATGTGGACATTCAAATGTACGTATAAATAAATGTCAAAATTGGAGTAATATTTTACAATTAACTTTTTTTAAAAAAATAATCTTATTAAATCTCCATTTTTGACAAAAATCCTAATATATGTAAATAAAAGCAAAAACAAGACAATCTTTATTGATTACGTTCTTGTTTTTCGCTCATATTTTATTTAATATTATTCTAATATCGATATTTAATTATTTTTTAATCGTATACTTGCAGGCGGTAAAACACCAGATCCCAGAGCTCGAACTTACCAAACTATTATTAAAGAAGCGGCTGTTTTAAATGAAGAGGTAAACTATTTTTTATATTTTATGACTTTTCAAGTTTTAAGTCTTAATAATTACATTTTATGTTATACTTAGGCTGAATTACGCAAAAAACTTGCCGATAAAGCTAAATCTGGTGAACTTAAACCGGTTGAGAAGCCCAGTAAAAGGCGAAGATGGGATCAACCGGGAGCTGCTGATGAACCCGCGAAAAAGAAATCGAGTTGGGATCACGCAGAAGCGGCCACACCTGCGGCACCCGGTCTTTGGGACGCAACGCCTGGTCGTCTTATAGACGGTTCTAAAACTCCTGGTCTAGAGGTGTGGGAACCAACGCCATCGCATCCAAGTACTACTCCGGCAACTCCTGGTCACGAGACTCCCGGTCATAAATCAAGCGTTAGACGTAACAGATGGGATGAGACGCCGAAAACAGAGCGCGGAGAGACTCCTGGACACGCTTCAGGTTGGGCTGAAACTCCCAGAGCTGATCGTGGATCTGATCTTATACAAGACACCCCCACTCCAAGCGCTTCAAAAAGAAGATCGAGATGGGATGAGACTCCAGCGGCTGGCGGTGTTATGACTCCAGCGACGCCATCGATGATGACCCCATCAATGACGCCAATCACGCCAAGCGGCACAACACCAATGGGTCCTAAAGCTATGGCGATGGCAACTCCAACGCCTGGTCATCTCGTTCCTATGACTCCCGAGCAAATGCAAGCTTATCGATGGGAAAAAGAAATCGATGAACGAAATCGACCGATAACTGACGATGAATTGGATTCTTTATTTCCTCCCGGATATAAGGTGTTGCCGCCACCAGTTGGTTATATGCCTATTCGAACGCCAGCCAGAAAATTAACGTCAACGCCTACCCCTTTGACTGGAATGGGTGGACAAGGATTTTTTATGCAAAAAGAGGATTCTTCTGCTAAAATGATGGACATGGAACCAAAGGGCCAAAATCTTCCGCCATTGAAACCTGAAGATATTCAGTATTTTGATAAACTATTGACTGATGTCGACGAAGACTCTCTGAGTCCTGACGAACAAAAGGAACGAAAAATAATGAAATTATTGCTAAAAATAAAGAACGGAACGCCACCAATGAGAAAATCGGCGTTAAGACAAATAACAGATAAAGCGCGAGAGTTCGGTGCGGGACCGCTGTTCAATCAAATTCTCCCATTGTTAATGTCGCCCACACTCGAGGATCAAGAAAGACATCTTTTAGTTAAAGTGATTGATCGTATTTTATATAAATTAGACGATTTAGTGAGACCTTATGTTCATAAAATACTAGTTGTTATCGAACCGCTACTCATTGACGAAGACTATTATGCGCGCGTTGAGGGCCGAGAGATTATATCAAATTTAGCCAAAGCCGCGGGTTTAGCGACTATGATCTCAACGATGAGACCGGACATCGACAATATTGATGAATATGTGCGAAACACGACTGCGAGAGCGTTTGCTGTCGTTGCTTCTGCTTTAGGCATTCCATCTCTTCTACCATTTTTAAAGGCTGTGTGCAAAAGTAAGAAATCGTGGCAAGCAAGACATACTGGCATTAAGATTGTGCAACAAATAGCTATATTGATGGGATGCGCTATTTTGCCTCATTTACGAAGTTTAGTGGAAATCATTGAACACGGATTAATCGATGAACAGCAAAAAGTGCGAACAATTACTGCTTTAGCTTTGGCCGCATTGGCTGAAGCTGCCACTCCTTACGGCATCGAATCGTTTGATTCCGTTCTCAAACCTTTATGGAAAGGTATTCGAACGCATCGCGGAAAAGGTTTGGCCGCGTTTTTAAAAGCTATCGGATATTTAATACCTTTGATGGACGCTGAATACGCAAATTACTATACTCGTGAAGTGATGCTTATTTTAATTCGAGAATTTCAATCGCCTGACGAAGAAATGAAGAAAATCGTATTGAAAGTGGTTAAACAATGTTGTGGTACTGATGGTGTTGAACCGCAATACATAAAAGATGAAGTTTTGCCGCATTTCTTCCGTCATTTTTGGAATCATAGGATGGCACTCGACAGAAGAAATTATAGGCAATTAGTAGACACCACAGTTGAAATCGCTAATAAAGTGGAAGCAGCAGAAATTATACACAGAATTGTAGACGATTTAAAAGATGAAAACGAAGCGTACCGTAAAATGGTTATGGAGACCATCGAGAAAATAATGTCAAACTTAGGTGCGGCGCAAATCGATTCTCGTCTTGAGGAGCAACTTATTGATGGTATTTTATACGCATTCCAGGAACAAACTACCGAAGACTTAGTTATGCTTAACGGTTTTGGTACTATTGTTAACGCTCTCGGAAAACGCGTGAAACCGTATTTGCCGCAAATATGTGGTACAATATTATGGCGTCTTAACAATAAATCTGCGAAAGTTAGACAACAGGCCGCGGATCTCATTTCGCGTATCGCTATTGTCATGAAAACATGTAAGAATCAATTATCACTTTCATTAAATGTAAATGATGTAAACGAGTTTAATTTGAATTTAGGTCAGGAAGAGAAGTTAATGGGACATTTGGGTGTGGTTTTGTACGAATATTTGGGCGAAGAATATCCAGAAGTGTTGGGTTCGATATTAGGAGCACTAAAAGCTATCGTTAATGTTATAGGAATGCATAAAATGACGCCACCGATCAAAGATTTATTGCCACGATTAACACCAATTCTAAAGAATAGACACGAAAAAGTGCAAGAAAATTGTATCGATTTGGTGGGAAGAATTGCTGACAGAGGAGCTGAATATGTTTCGGCGAGAGAATGGATGAGAATATGTTTCGAGTTGTTAGAGCTGTTGAAAGCACATAAAAAAGCTATACGTAGAGCTACTGTTAATACATTTGGCTATATTGCTAAAGCAATTGGTCCTCACGACGTGTTGGCTACGCTTTTGAATAATCTTCGTGTGCAGGAACGGCAAAATCGCGTTTGCACTACGGTTGCTATCGCTATCGTCGCCGAAACGTGTTCTCCATTCACAGTTTTGCCAGCGCTAATGAATGAGTATCGCGTTCCAGAACTCAATGTTCAGAATGGAGTTCTTAAATCGCTTTCATTCCTATTTGAATATATCGGCGAAATGGGCAAAGATTACATCTATGCGATCACTCCATTGCTTGAAGACGCTCTAATGGATAGGTAAGAATCAGTCGATTATGTTTTTAAAATTATTTCTGAATTAATGTTTAGTTATTTAAAGTATTATTTTAAAATATCAATATTTCTATTTACGCAGAGATTTGGTTCATCGACAAACGGCGTGTTCGGCAATACAACACATGGCACTCGGAGTTTATGGATTCGGCTGCGAAGACGCTCTCACGCATCTGTTGAATTATGTTTGGCCAAACATTTTCGAAACATCTCCGCATTTAGTTCAAGCATTTATGGGAGCGATTGAAGGTCTGAAAGTATCGTTGGGACCAATTAAGATGTTACAGTACACACTACAGGTCTGTTTTTTGTTGATATGTTGTATTACCGTATTATGTGATTTTAATGAATTTGATTTGTTTGATTAATAGGGTTTGTTTCATCCCGCAAGAAAAGTAAGGGATGTTTATTGGAAAGTGTATAATACGTTATATATTGGAGGACAAGACACGCTCGTGTCTGGATATCCGAGAGCTCACAACGACTCGAAGAATGGTTATATCCGATACGAACTCGATTATGTACTTTAATAATGTTTGACTACTGATAAACCATGTTTATAATAATAACACCATAACTGTATATGAGGCACATTTTATTTGACATGTTATAATTTATTCGTTTCAATATCTAATATTAATTTTAAATTTGAGTTATTATTTTCATTCGTTTTGGTGAAGCATATAAATTATCCGATAATGAACTATTTTCATGATTATAAGACGCGCACTTAATTTTGCTGTTAAAGTAAAATATTTCATGTAAACTTAAAAAGTTTTATTTGTTGTAATACATCGAACACAATAAAACAAGTTTTAACGTTAATAGATTTCATTTTTATTGTTATATTTTATATCCTATTTTAAACCCTCTATTGCCCTCTCTTTACTATTATTTCGAACTGGTTTCTTAAAATATAAAAAAAGTGCAAACCTTTAATTTATATTAATTTTGGAACTTCAGAACTTTAAAAGTGACATAAATGCAAATGTGAGTTAACTGCCTCTTAACAAACTTAGCATAATAAGCACAGTTTCATAAACACACGTAAAAAATGGTATTTCGACAATATTGCTAAATTTGCTTGCATTGTGTGCCACAGTAAACATCATTACTAACGATAAAGCACTAACATTTTACTGCTCCAGATATAATAAATTCTGATAAACATTTTAATGTCAGCACAAAATTAGTTTCAGAAAAGTAGCTTTTTATGTACACTGTGTCTGGATATGTTTTTATGTTAAACTAAAGGATACAATTAATTATTGTTTTTAGCGTAAATCGTGATTTACTAACGTTTATATTACGTTCGATTTTTTATTTAATCATTTATGGAAACTTTATAAATTTGAATTAAATATAAAACTGTTTTTCTGGTACAACTTTTGTAGCCCGAGTCGAACCGTTAAGTTAAAGATTTAACCAAAACCGAATCTAACCGAACAAACTGTGAACAAAACCGCTAATAAATCCGAAAAACCAATATAAACAATATTCTATGCATAGAAACTCGTAAAAACATAAAATAATTAATAATTCTGAAACGAATATTCATATGCCGTTAATCTTAATTTTAGTTTACTATTTAATGTTCATTAATATTTTTAAACGCTAGAAAGAATAAAATAACTACAGTCAATAAAGTCTAAAGAAAACAAATTTTTCAACAGAACTAGTGAATCCTATCGCAGAACCAACTAAAGCTGCAGCATAAACAGTGTCAAATAAAAACATGCTCACATTAGAGCGCAGCAGTAACGACAAAAAATTCGTTTTCTTTAGACTTTAATGACTGTATTTTGAAGTCTATTAATCACATTAGAAATCGTTTATCGATTTACTATCGGCTTTAATTAACCAGAAATGGAAACAAACCATTTCTTAAAAAGTCAAGTTAAACCGAAACAATAAGAAACTCTTCAGTTATTCTCTTCAGAATAAATAGCTTTAATTTAAGAAATATTTTTAGCGCACATTCTTTTATATGTTAGATAAAACAGAACTTATTATTTAAATACTGTATACGCTTACTTACTTATGAGTAGAGATTAAAAGCAATTTATTTTATAAATTATGTTTAGACTCGAAAATGAGTTAACCGATTAACCTTGATTTTTAATAAAAATTCTAATGGTTCGACTTTTCCCGAACCATACCAAACCAAACGATTATATTTAAAATAGAACCAAACCAAACCATTGGTTAAACCATTAAACCATTATCAAAGAACTTTATTCAAAATATTTTATAATAAATTAATTTTAGAAAGTTTTTATTAAAAAAGCCTTTACAAGTAGTGATTAATTAACGTTATTCGGCTTTAAAAAACATTTGTTATTTTATCGCTTTAATTATTGCATAATTGTGTAATTGTGATGTAATAAAACACTAAATATATATATTTTGCACCAAGTATTTGTATATAAATAATATGTAAAATATATATGAAATATATATTTAAAACAAAATATTGATTAAAAACATTATATAATAAATATATAAATAAATAAGAAATGTATTTAATACTGTATTATAATTAAATATCAAAATATTGTTTAAATTGGTTTATGTAAAATGATATTTGTTATTTATTTAATTTAGACCAACGAAAATCTTAACAAATTTAATAATGGTTTAATGTTTTTTTATTGGTTTTTCTATTTTAAAAATAGAACCAAACCAAACCATCAGAAATATTAAAAATTAAAACCAATCCGAACCAAACCACGAACCAATGGTTAAAACCATGGTTTAACCATTACAACCCAAACCATTAGCATCTTTAATTTTTAACACAAATTTTATTCTGCTTTGTAGCACTTTTGAAACAAAAACAGTTTTATTATTATTAAATTTTTCAGGAACTCTGTCATAAAATGTATATATGAAAATCTATTATTAAAATTTTTTTTTCAAAATATGGTTAAAACGGGAAAAATGCAGACATTTTTCTTACAATCGGGAGATTTATCTGGAGATTTTAAAAAACATTAAAAACGGTATAATCGGAAAAATTTCGAAAGTTAATCTTTTATTTAATAGCAATTTCCCGAAGATTACAAATCATTTTTAAAAACTGGAGTAACCAGATAAATCACATCCTTACATATTATAGTTAAAGTTAAGATTAAGATTTTTGTCTATTCGAGATAAGAATTAAATAAAATCTATAACTTTCTGATGGCTCATCTTCAGTGAGAACTCTATAAACTTATTATTTTCTCAGGTATTAAGCATATCGACAATTCTGTAAAAATTCACAATTCTTTGGGATATACTGTATTACCATAAATAAAATTAATAATTTACTAATATAATACCGTTTAATAAGTTGATTAAATATCAATTAAAAAGTTAAAATTTTGTTGAATATTTATACAATTTATTGCTTTAATTAATTTAAGTTAAAATAAAATATCATAAGCATTTGTGACCATTGATTGAAAACAAGTTTCAGTTTATTACGAATATCCCTAATAAAAATGTAAAAATATACAAAAAATTTGTCGAAAATCCGGAGATATGGTTATTTCAGTGTTTGCACAATATTATTAAATGTATAATAAGATTAACTGATAAGGCATTGGCAATGGGGTATAATATTCTTTGAGAAATAATAGAAAATATTTAAAGTTTTTATACATTTATAATTTTCTGGGCATTTTTTCAACAATATAACAAAATAAAAATATTTTTATTAGCTTATAAAATTTTAATTTATTTAATAAAAGAGTACATAAAAATTAATCTTAATAACATTTATTTTGTTAAAAATTGATTTAAAATACTAACTATATTAATATAATGAACATAAATTTATTTAATTTTTAATTTACATAATTCTCTGAGGAACAGCGAATTACTTCAAAGTTCTTTGAGAACATTTTAGAAAATTCGTTGTTTTTCTCAAAAAAAATTCTTTGAGGAATACTAAAATTGTTTGATTCTTTTACTCCTTGTGTATTCGGTAAAATAAATGTTCATTCATTCATATCGAGAGTATTCAATGATATTAAACATTTTGCGAATTGCCATCCAATGTTTTGCTTTGGTATTATCAGTGATAAAAATGTATTGAAATTACGATTGTATTCTTAGAGTTACATTAACAAACATCAATCGGTTAAACTAATTTAAATATTATAATATTAAACTCCTATTTATTTACAATAATAGTAAAATACTGTAAACAGTATATTTTACTGATGAGATTAATCATAATTTTTTTTACAAAACTTATTATTTTGTTGATGGTTTTTCGGTGCTGTTATCGATAGATTTCTATAACCGAATGCGTTATTTCGAAAAATATGTGAACACACAAATAAATGTATGGATATTATTTTACATCTCAGTTTACTTTCCATTTCTATGAATTTTCAACCAATACCACTGTTTTGCATTATAAAGTGGTACATATCAGATATAATCCATTCAATGCGTTCATAATGCGCGAAATGCCTGCGACTCTATTTTACCAGTAAAAAAATCACATCACAGATGAGCGTAAAGAAAGAAAACTATCTGAGAAAATATCTAAATGCCAACAATAGAGTAGACTAGCATTTTCAAACCATATATTATATATAATGTATAAAAATACATTGCTTTATCTGTTTTTTTCTTCAGTCTGTGCCGTCATCGCAATTCTTATCCTTACATTGTATCATATTTTAGCATAAATTTCTTGACATAAGTTCAAGAATATTAAAAAATATTCGTTTATAAAATATATATTTCAAGTAACTTTTTAAGTGTAATAAATGATTATTTATATGAATAATAAAAAATCGGATATCATTACTATAAATTTAAGTCATGAGTTTGTGAATAATCCTATTGTTTTAAAGTTTGGAATTTAATTTTATCGAGTGATAATTCACTTCTTGGAATCAGAATCGGAATAGAATGGAAGCTAAAGTTTTTATATAAGTTGATTTCGTAATCTATATTTATATCGAAATCGGAATATAAAATGATTTTATTTAATAGTAAATTTTGTAAATGATTTTTAAAACACAAATTACTATTTGCCTCAATTTAAATGAGTAATTTTTAATATAGCGCTTTTATTTTAATTTTTATTGATATCAAATTTTAAAATCAGTATTGAAATGGAAATTCAAATCGAAATAAGAATCAAAATATAATCGAAATGAAAATTATATTTGAGAATAGTATCGGAATAGAATTGATTTGTTAAAAAATATATAAAAGAATAGCAATTATTGTTTAGCAAAGGGTATGAATTGAATAGAATAGAATTTTGAAATATGGGCACTAATTTAATCTGATGTATATTATTATATACATATAGGAAAACAATTTTTGGTAGTTTAAAATAACTAACAAACAATAATTAAAATTTCTGCTTTTTAAGTTATATTTTTGTTTTTAATTTTTCTAACCATTAATATTACTAAAGTTAGAAATATTTATATTATTTCTTGAAAAAGTTTAGAAACTCATTACTATTAAGCAAATTAGTTAATAAAAACATTAGTAAAACACCACTATTTAGTAACTATTAATACATCTATTTTGAAAGTTTTAAAAAGAAAAAACGCCCCAAATTTTCGTTATGCCGTTAAATAACTTAAAGCTGTTTCCCTAATAATTATTTTGCTAAAGATCTTTGAGAATTATTCTGTCGTAACTTCAGTTTCATAAAGTTTTCAAACTTAAAATATTTAATATCAAGCGAACATGTTAATGGTATTTGTTATTTCCACGTTATTATAGCATTGTTTTTTTGCCCGGAATTTTAGATTACAGAAAGTATAGTTTGGAAGAATATTTTGTATTGAAAATTATTTCTAACATCGCAACATTGCTTACTATTTTCGAACCTCTTTATCAAATTGAAAATGTTGAAACAAAAATTTAATAATTTATTGATAAACACACTGCCACACCATAAAAGGGCAAAATTTGACATTAAAGCATCACAATGTTTTGAGAAGATTATTTTTTCTTATTCTTTTTCCACATTTTCTAAGTATAACTCACGAGTCAATGGTAATAAAATAAAGAAATCATAATGATTGCTCAAAAAATGATAGAATTTTTTAATTCAAAGATTCAAAGATTTTGTTTTAAAACTTTCTCATGTTTTAAAATCGCCAAAAAATGAAATGTTAAATATATAGATTAATGTGCGAATTTTTCGGGCCCCAATAACATCTGTCGGGCTCAGACTTTGGACTGAAAAATTAAAATCTGACCGGTCTTCTGTTTCAAATTCTTAAGGCCCGACAAATTTAAAATTTATTGAAATTAATTGAAATATAAAAATTAATTGTAATTATTATTGTAAATTTAACTGAATTCTCCGCTGGAGATTATAGCCAATTTTTTGAAACATTATTTAATTCACATAATAATTCAATATTTTTTAATGATAAAATATCTATTCTTTACTTGTTTTACTTCGTTGTTACATTAAGATTTCGGATATTATTTATTATAGTTATTTAATTAATGTTTTGGTATAAGATGGGGCTGGGCTAGGCTTTCCTAATTTAATTCTGTCGAGCTTATTTCTGGCAGGGCTTTAAAAAATTACTAAAACGGTTGTACATATTAGCAAATAAATGTATTGCACTTTATTAGACATTTTAAAAGTTTGATGTAATAACATCTAACCTTAATTTAATATATTTAAAAATTTACATAAAACATAGGCATCATTGGTGTGTCAAATATTCAATATTATTTTCGAATGTTCTTTCGACTAATTTTATTGAATAAAGTGGTTTATCGTCGCATAAACTCACTGAAAAAAAGTGTCAAGCTTAAAACTGTTAATTTATTGCTTAATTGCAATTATTAATAATGTCTAGTGATACACACGCTGAGAGCTCAATCTAGCACTCGTGTAGAATGAAAACGCTCAATCTATGCCCTGTAAAAATCCGACGCTCTGCGCTCTCACCCGACACATCTGGTAATGTCTGATAATATATTTTTTATATTAAAACTTAGACCAAATATTCATTTACTTAAATAAAAAATAGTCAAATTAGACATTGAAAAATAGAAATGAAACGGAATGATGTGATATGAAGCATATCTTGTTTAGGGTGTGTAGTGTAGGTGTATGTGTACCGATAATAGAGTGTACAGTGTATATGTGCACATCAAACACAGAATATACCTGTTGCTCGTGACAACCTTATAGATGATTCCTCCCATATAACGTTATTTCTCTCTTGCGCTCTCTTTCATAAGCATTTCGGTGTACGTAACGTTATGTTGAGGTAAAATGTGTGTTAGGCTTCAATTTTCTGCATCTAATATCTGCAGTAACGGTAAAACTGTTAGATTACAAGCTAAAGGATGCTGGAAATGCACTTTAATGCCAATGCCTTATTAGATGTTGAAAACATGAATTACATATAAAGCGCATATACAGTATACAGAATACAGTGTATATACAGTATATATAACCATAGAATATATACTGTTTGCGGCTTATTCTCTATAGTTGCTTCTCACCAGTAGTACGAACTCTATCATACTCTTTAGTTTCGGTTGTCTTTCTATAAATACAATTTTTTTATATATCGCAGTACGTTATAAACTTTTTTGCTATTCGAGACAAAGGGAGCATTAAATAGTGTACGCATAGATGTGCCAATCTTTACAGAAGTGAAACAAACATTTGTCTTAAAAGTTTGTGAACTTGTTTGCATCACATCGACTCAATTTTCAAATTGTTATAAATAATCTGCGCTCAACTCAAATAGTTTACGTATATTTTGTTTAACTGTGGAAAAAAATCCCGGAACACACAACGCATTTATTGTTATGTTTCCACGTTTATTAATTGACAGACAAAATGTTGTCACTACCGCAGCATTGGGTCAGTTATTTGGCTTTCCTGTAGTTCCATCGCCAACATCTCAGGTAAATGTAATCTAATGTTATCTCAATGTAATTTAAACGCTAATGTTTGACAAACACCGAAATCTTTTTAATATATGCAACGCGTTTCTCAATGCATAAAACTAATTTACTTTTCTATTAAGAATGAATTCTCACTTATTTTTCTTTATGACGCGAGAGAATATATGATATAATTGGCTCTCGAAAAGTTTTGACTAGACGTTTGCCGTTTATTTTCATGCATAGAATATTCAATACAGAATATAAGCTATAGTTATGAGAATTTTTTTTTGAATCAAGACTATAAAATTAAATTTAAAATTCAAATGCGTTTGCGATGAATTAATTATTTTTTAGTTTTAGTGATATTAATAATATTAATAATCATAGTCATAGTCATAATTAAAATTTTATTTAAATTTTTAATTGAATGCATTTTCTAAATAAAAATTAAATGCCTTAAAATTTAATTATCAATTAATAATGAGATATGCGCTTTTGAAAACTCCATTTGTGACGTATATGTAAAATGCGAATTCATTTATTTGCGCAGTTCTTTTGTTCATCTTTTTTATTGTGTAATTTGAATAATTAATTCGCACTTTTGATTAAGTGTTGTGTGAGTTGAAATATTGTAACCATTATTAGAACTCTATAACTCATAGTATTTGACTTTATTTCAAGGTTTATAACTGATTTTTGCTATTAAAATAAACATAATAATATTATGTGCCATTTATTAAAAATTTCACACAAGAAAACACTTTCAAAATATATATTTGAATCTTTTTAAAATTATTTAGATTTAAAATTATTATTAAAGTTATATATCTTATGAATTACGAGTTTAATACTTTATAATAATAGATGTTATGATCGTATGATAACCTTAAATAAATGAATAAGTAAATATCTGAATAACTGAATAGTAATTCATTCTTAAGTTTAGCGTTGGATCATAATATTTAATCTATAATAGAGTTGACATTAAATAGAATTTCTTCACTTTAATATCTTACTTAATGTCAACAAGTTTATTGGCAATTCTCGGTTATTGACAACACATAATACAACACCGAAATTATTTCCAACTAAGTTATGTGTACTATAAAAGTTTAATAACGAAAAAACGGTTATTGTTGAACAAATATTACGAATTGATGGTATGTCACACTAACAACGATTGATTGCATATATTTATATTAAATTATTACAAATTACATTCCAGTTTTATCATCGCAAATATGTTTTCACTGTCCCCGAAGTGTGATGTGTCATATCTATGTTATATAGAAAGATATTAATAGAAAGTAATAGAAAATATAGTATTACGTTGTATCGTAATTGTGCCAAACATTTAGCTTTTATTGAACAATTATTAGAGTATTAGTATTTCCAATGCAATGCTGGTTTTGTTTTGTTTTAAAGGTTACCCGCAATTTTACAATATGCATACAAATTTATATTTATCGACAAAAATATTGAAATGTAATAAATTAAATTTTGGCGTTGTCGGTACTGAAACTATGCATTTTGTTTTTGAATTCAGCAAACAAACTCTATTTCATAAAATTGGCAATTTTCGGAGCGTTCGCGAAGTGTGTGCTTCGCATCAATGATAAACAGTACATGTATACGTGTGTATACGTGTGTATGTGTTGCTTTGTGAATATTTTGACAAAAATTCAATTCTTTAATCCAATACTTAACGCAAACGAAAACTTTTTCCATAAATCATCCAAAAATTTTTTTCGTTTAGTTATTGCGATTCAATTGAAAGTTGGAGAAAACGGCTTGAGTTTGTACTCGTTAAATGTTTTTGTATTCGTAAACTGAAACTTTTGTAGAGCTTCTCCAATCAAACAACAGATCCATTGTTAGCATAAGCGTCGAACGCAAATATTATGTTTATAGAGAGCTAAATAATTGAACTTCACTGTCATGTGTATGCGTGTGTGTCTGTGTGTTGAGGCTTTGCTGTAGTTATACATTACACATATTAAAAATAAATAATGGATTAAATTAAAACTCGCGTTTTATAAGCGATCCATCTTTTTTCGTCATTTTCTTTAGATTCTGTTTTATTTTACTCTTACTTAAACATTCGCTGGTATACTAGAATAAATATTAGCGGAAATTTTTATTTATTTTTTTTGTAATAAATTATATTCAGTTATGATTGATTTGTTAAAGAAAAATAATATTCCTTAAGCAAACGTTTATTCCATTATGTATAAGACTTGCACTCTTTTTTTGAGTAAAGTATTATGAATAGTGATCGCTATTGGACTTGAGATGAAACTAATAAAGAGAAGAGAGATAACGACTCGTAGATCCAAAATACGTTAACTACGCTTATATTTCATCTGTTTTTAAATATTTTTTCCTGAAGTTCTTGAATACCGTATATATATATTTGTCAAATTTAATTTCAAAATATGATCAGTTGCCATATGTTTTTGTGTTCACGTAAAACATACTAGAAATAGAGAATAGTAATTATTACTAATGGATTTGCTGGTTATAATTAGAGAGCGGATTTTTGGTTTAGAAAATGTGAAATTTGTTGATTATTTGAGAACAAAAATATTAGAATTTAGTGGTTTTAAAATAAACAAGCGTAGGGCCAGCAGCAAAGCTGCTGCAAGTAATTTCTATACAAAATTGAATGTAAATATGCGTGTAACAAAATTGCATTTACAATGCATTTATCTTTTCCACAATAAATTAATATGTACTGTACGCGTATTCAAACCCCATAAACCACCCCTAAATTAAGGTTTAAAAAAATTTCTCTATTTTTCCCGAGTTCCTCGGGCCGGGGAAAACAATTTTCTCATTGACAGTGTACCCCTAACTATTACCGTTTGGCCATAATACAGTCTGACCCCGATTATAGCACCTCTGATTATAGCAAATTTCGATTATAGCAACAAATTTTTCAAACACCGATCGCTTCTAATAGTGCTATAATGTTAAAGCTATCGGATTATAGCAACTCTGATTATAGCAAAACCTTGATTATGGCAAACAAATTTTGATGCACATTTAGCATTATCAATACCTCGATTATAGCAAATTTTAAGGGAAATTTCTATTAATTAATTTGACATGAACTAAATTTATAAATAAATGAATGAAAATTATTCATCTAAAATGGAATATTGTTAGGCAAATCCGTTTTAATCAATTAAAATTAAACTTATTTTAAATTTTCAACTATTTTAGCTAACTTATATGTAATAAATTGGAATTGAGATATCTATTAGTGATTGAAAATATTTAATTTAAAAAACATAAATGCAAACTCAATTACCGTTCCAATACCGCAAATTTTTTTAATTCCATTACAGTTCCGCAACAAAAATCATCGGTTTTGATGCACAATTTTTTTACAAATTGACAAAAATTTTTTAAAATTTTTAATTTTTTCTCATCCTTGAATTTTCCCAATTTTGGGTGGGGATGGTTAAATTTTACAAATTTCTAAAAAATTTTGAAAACAGAGTAAATTAGTGTATAGCGTAATTTTAAAAAGTTTACTATTTTCAAAATGCACTATTTGAAGGCAATAAAACTTTATTATCCCATAATACCTACTGTGTTGTTTTTTTCGATGTTCCACTGAAGTGTTAATGTATACACCACTTTATAAACAAGAAAATATTACAATATCCGATAACTGGTTAACCGATCATCCAAATTATATCGAAAATTTTATTGTTTTCGAAGAAGATAAAAAAGAAAGTCTTGATGGAAAAAGTGAATCGATTACAAATGAAACAATAAATAATTTACTCGAGGAAATGATTGAAGACGAAAAAGAAATTAATGTCACAACTAATGATACTTTGTGGACGGATTCAGATCATACTAATACAATTTCATTTGCACCTGGAGAAGGATCTTATCCAATATCCTTACATAGAGATCAATACGCTGAGGAACTATCATTTCCGAATATCTATTGTGGTATACCTAGACAAACATCAAAGCATATAT
>JAQGAW010000934.1:0-22761 GCA_034698025.1 Phthiracarus crinitus | reverse complement strand
TTAACATTAGTTTCAATGGGATTCTAATGTTATCCAATGCAAAAATAAGCTAGAAGACCCCCATTACATACTACTGATATATAGTGTTATTTGCTTATTTATTTTTGAATTATAAATGATTATAAACACCTAAAAGCTAAATCAAATATTAAAAACATAAAATTTCTTTCCAGCTTTAAGACAATCGATTGTAAATTATTTATAAGTTTATAACTGATAAAATCTTTTTAAATATATATAAATTTTTAAAAATAATTAATTCACATTTACAATTTTAATATTATGCTAACAATTTCGGCTTTAAAAAACACATCCTAATATTAAATTTTATACTATTACTTTTTAATTTACGTTGAGTTTTTGATTCACAGTTTATAGGTAAAATATTTTATGAAATTTTCTTCGACAGATTATTCAATTTTGAAATTATTTGATGATAATGTATTTATGTGATGGGTTATTCGGAAGGTGATTGTTTTTAGGTTGCGTGAAATGTTATGTTTTTTTTCTTTTATTACATCTTATATAATGTCTAGAGAATATGGATCGGATGAGAAGTTTGTTTGATTTGGATGTTGGTGTTGCTTAGGTTATGCAATATTTATACCTAAATGTTATGTAAGTTATAAAATAGAATAATTATGTCTTATAATCTATAATAATTTAAAAATGGTGATTTCTTCTTTTGATAAGTTCCTCTGAATGCATCCAAACCTGCGCTCCTGGATTTTAATGGCATTTTATTTAGTTTGGTTTTCTATTGAAATAAAAATTTAATAAAAAATTAATATTTGAATTGCAATTCAAAGTATTGACTTTATAAAAAGTCAAGTTATAATAGAAATTAAAAATTTAAAGTGTAATAATTTTTAAATTAATTTTTAAATCTGCATGTACTGATAAATTTAGTTATGGTAAAATTAAAAACATATTTAGATAATTATTAAACCCCTGTGCGCGAAGAAGACATTTATGTCTTCGATTCCTTTCGGAAATCACAGTACGACTTGCTTCTGAACTGAATTCATAATCAAGAAAGACTTTCATAATCCCTTATGACAAATCAAACAGAGCTCAAATGCCAAAATCTGTACAATCTTATTAATATATTAATATAGTAATTTTAAAAATGAATATAAGAATCATTCCATTTAAAATACAGTTTTTAAAAGCATATAATTTATATAAAAAAGAATATTATTCTTATTATAAAATCTTTAGTCAATTTAAAAGTTAATGATTTTCAAATTTAAAGAGCTTTCGAATTGTTTAAAGAAAATAAATAATTTATTCTTTAAGTCAATACATTTCTAGATATCAACATCCTTAATTAATATAGAGAATGGAGAAATCGCTTTTGAAAAAAAAATGAAAGCGAAAGTACCCTCTGAGATAAAAGTTTTTCTGCCAGCATTTAGATCAATCGATTTATTTATAAAAAGGATTTTATCTTTAAATTAATCTCAACTAGTCTAACAATACAACTGTTTTATAGATTGGTAAAGACGTTGTAGTGAAATATTTTTATTGAATGTGCATTATATCGGTAGACTTAACTTATATCAGCTTAAAACTCATTTAAATTATAACTCTTTATCTAATTCTATTCTAATCTATAATTATGTCAAATAACTAATTACTGAATTTGTTCATGTAATTTTCTGTTATAATAATAAGATATTGGGTTTAAATCTGTCTAGTAAAATAATGGTAGTTATCAATAAATATTATAAATAACAGATGTTTCACTTTATGTTAATATGAAACTGTAAACACCAGTTGTACTGATTCTTGGTATAAATTCATTTGTAAATACTGACCAGTAATTTGTGTTAATCAAGTCGCTGTTTAGGATATTATGGGGAAAGAGATAATCCAATACTTAATTTAGGTTACTTTTAAATTTTTAAATTATTGAGTTAGTACTGAAAAAACTATGTTAAGTAAGAAATAATTATTTGAGGCCTATCTAAAACCAAAAAATATTAACATTTAGAATAAAAATTTTATTTCAGCGCATAGTAGCTACTATTTTCTTTTATGCACTCGCTATTTGATAAAATAAATTTAAATTTTAAAATTTTCTAACTGTTGGAAATCATCTTTAAGTTTATATAATATTTTAGATTTTAGCTTCTAGGTACACGACATAAATTTTGGGTTAAATTTTGTTTTAATATTAAATTATTACTTTTTAAATTTTTAAAAACAAGGTATGTAAATTTAATTTAAAAAGTTATGTATTAAATTTGAAGCAATTTGTGAAAAAGATTTAGTGTATTCTAGTGTTGTGCCGATTTTGAAAACAAAAATAAAAATAGAATAGAATAATAGATTTTTATTTCGATTTATCGAAATAGAAATAAAATTGTTTGAAAAAATTAATTAAAAACAAAATAAAAATAAAATATATTAAAAATTTTCTTTGAAATAAAAATAAAAATAAAATACTTTAAAAATTTTGTTGAAAACAAAAATAGAAATAAAATAAATTTAAAAATATCAATAATCGTTTGAAAATCTTTAAACTAATCTATTTTTATTTCGATTTTTAATGAAAATAAAAATAAAAATCGATTATTTTAAAGATTTTTATTTCAATTTATCGAAATAGAAATAAAATAGTTTGTAAAAATTTTTGTAAATCGAAATAAAAATAAAATACCGGTAGTTTAAAAATAATTTTTAAAATCGATATAGAAATAAAATAGTTTAAGAAATATTTTGAAAATAAAAATAAAAATAAAATAAATTGAATAAATTGCAATCGGCACGACACTAGATTTAATGCCTAAAAATTCATGCGTGTGTAAACATAGATTTTAAAAAATCTTATGTATAAAATGTTTAAGTTGTAAAGTAAAATAACTGTTAAAATATAATCTTTAATTGATTTAAAAATCGAGGAAACATATATATTTAAAGTTTAAAAGATATATAAAATTTTATAATCGCAAATAGATATAAAATATAATTTATATTTTTCAATGTAATAAAATTTGTGTCATAAATATTCATTTAAAATATCGTTGAAAATAATTTAACTAAAAAGCGATAATATATGAAAACAAGACAGTATATAATTTTTATATAAATATTTTCAATTTTCCTTAAACTTATATTTTAACATTTTTTATGTAAACAATAATTTGTTTGAATACAATTGTTAGAAAATGCATTTTGATTCATATATCAATGCATTCTTAGTCATAATTTATATATTACTAGCTATTTATTTGCATAAGTTTTACAAAAATGTCAAAAAATATCCTCGAGGACCACTTCCACTGCCTATAATTGGAAATGTTTCGAGTAAATAATTTTTAAAAATTTTGTAAATGTATTCAATATAAAATGAATAATGTATAATATATGGCTTGTAATTTTTTACTTTCAGCCTTAGTTTGGAAAAGACATATCAGTCCATATATGGCAATACACGAATGTATTAAACCATACGGCAAACTCAGTACTTTTTGGTTTGGTTCCACTCCTGCAGTGTTTATTCTTGACCTAGAAATTGCGAAAAATGCGTTTAATAAAACAGAATTTTGTGGAAGACCTGAATGCCCATTTGATTTAAAAGAAATTAATGCTGATTTCGATTCTTTTGGTCTTCGAAACTATGACCGTAATGTAAAAATAGCGCGTAAATTAGCGATTGAGTCAATCAGGTATTTGATTGTATTTTACATTTAAAGCATACGTTATAACTATATCGAAATAAAGAAACGAATTAATGCACTATAATTATGAATTATTTTTAAAAAGTGTTTAATTTATTTAATTTAGATCTTTATTATCAAATAACACAATTAGTTCACTAATTCACGAAGTCGTCAATGATGTTGTAAACGAAATAAAAACAAATGAAAATAATCGATCATTTTTGGCCCAAAAATATATGCCTAGTATTGTCATGCGAATAACGGCAACACTTGTATTCGGACAGAAATATAGTTTAAGCGATCAAAGATTGATTAAAATAAATGATTATTTTAATGGGGTCTCAAATGAAATTCTAAAATTTATATCAATAGATTTTGTTCCGTTAGCGAAATATTTCCTTACAATAAATAAGTCAAACATATCAAAGATTCAAGAATTAAAAACATTTAATAATACTTGTTTTGAAACTTGTAAAAACGCCTATAAAATCGGAATGTGCGATAACTTTACGAATTCATTATTAACGGCTCGAAACAAAATGATAGATGAAGGACGTAATGATCTGGATTTCATAACAGATGATAAAATAAAATCTATTTTGTTGGGGCTTTACATAAGTTTGTTATTTTCTATTTTGTAATAATCGATTCATTTCTTTATTGAATAAGTTATATTTAGTGAATTTGATTGAAATTCATTGAGTAATTCTAAAATAATTAATAGCTTCGACTGACACTTCAATTGCAACACTAAATTGGATGATATTATTTTTAAGTCATTATTCAAATATTCAGAATAAACTAAGAGAAGAAATCCATAGCAAAATAGGTATTGTTTTTAAAAGATTTTGTTAATTGATAATCACTGTCAAAGTTTAATATTTAAATAAGATCATAAAAAATTAATTATTATATTAATAGAGAATTCTGTTAATCATTGTAATGATATTTTAAAATCTACGGAAACTTTTTGACATTTATTTTAAAAATTGAAATATTCTGGATAAAACAAAACTAATTTTTAAAATAAAATCTAGGCTATAAAATACCAGATTTTTGGGACAGAATAAAGTTTAATTATTTAAACGCCTTTATTATGGAAGTGTTAAGATTTAGACCAATAGCTCCGTTTGGAATTTTTCACAAAACTACAACGAATGTAGATATTTGTATGTATATTAAGTAATATATATTGTTCTTTATAATGTTTACTTTTTGAATTTTAGTAGAATATTCGCTTCCGAAACACACTTTAGTTTTCGCAGATCTTTATGCCTTTTGCAATGATCCTAATTATTGGACACAACCAGAAAATTTTATACCCGAAAGATTTCTTGACTCAAGCGGTATATTTATAACTAGTCGTTTTCCTTCATTTACACCATTCGGTGTCGGGAAACGAATATGTGTTGGCGAAAGAATGGTACCTGAAATGTTGTTTATGCAATTGGTTTGCTTATTGCAAGCAACAGAGGGATATCAGTTACTATTAGCAGATGGCCCTCAAAACGATGATTTGAATTATATTAAGAAAGTAGAAGGAACAGCCATTCCTGAACATTTTAAAGTGATTCTCAAACAAAATATTTAGTATTATTTTTTAAATATTGTTACATTGATTTGTAAATATTATTTTTCAATCTTAAAATGTAATTTTGTGCAAATTTATACCTTTTAGTGATAAAACGCTCATTGCATGCATTTAGCTTATGATCTATGACTTTCAGATTTTCTATATTACGAATGAATGTGTAATTATTTCATAGCTAAAAATTGAAAAATTAATATAAAATATTTCTATTCAATGTTCTATTCTTATTTTTTAATACCTTTTTCAAATAGATTTATAATTGTTGCTGTCGGACATATATAAGTTAATAAATTACAATAAATACATAATAAATATAAATTCAATATTTTCACTGATGGGCGGATTGCAAACACTTGAGATTATATTTTTAAAATTGTAAATTGATTTGTTAAAATATTTTTTCATTTTAAAATATAATTTTATTCAAATTTGTAAGTAAATTTCACTGCTATTGCATTCAATAAGACTAAAGTAATTTTAATAATTTTATTTTAAAATATATACTTATAACGGAAGTTAATATAATATTATTTATTATAAACACATTTAAAATTGTTTGATTAAACATAAGAATTTATAATTCGTTAAATAATCAAAAACAGAAAGCGACTGAACTCTAAACATTACACTTTTACTAAATTTTCTAGAAAGTTCTATAAAACTTTTATAAGCTGGGTAATGTGTTTTTCTAGTAGTTCTTTAGCTCTCAATGCAATTTGATCTTTTTTATAAGAATTTTCCAACAGTAATATCATCGGCACAGACTGTTGGAACACACGTTCACTCATCAAATTAATTGGTATTTGTTTTCTCGTTATAAGTGGTTTTTGATTTAATTAATAAATTTTTTTGCTGGCTATTGCGTACCAGAATTTTACAGAAAAAATCTAAACAAAAAACATGTGTAAAACATTTTCTCACTATAAAACTAAAACATTTGTAATTTAAAATATTTTTCAACTTGTTTTCATTTGCAATTTACATTGCTTTCAGACACTTATGTATGTATTTTATGATATATAAACTCATTCATTCAATCACTCACTCACTCTCTCATTCTCTTTTTTTCGTTAACAATACAATTCAGTAAATTATCAGTATATTTTCTATCTAATCGTTGTTTCCATAGAAGTTTTTAGGTTTGCCAAAGCAATGTAAATAGCAATGCTCGAGTATAATAGTAAGAAACACAATCAACAAATATTTTACTCAAAATATAATGGCTTAACAGTGCGTACAATACTTATGATTGACAACTAATTTCAAATTGTTTTTAATAACTGAGCACAATAATTACAATAATGCCACAAATAGCATGTACAACACCAATCGTATTACTGCTGGTAAACCATATGGTTTTAGCGATC
The DNA here is from genome assembly GCA_034698025.1 of Phthiracarus crinitus. NCBI lineage: Eukaryota > Metazoa > Arthropoda > Arachnida > Sarcoptiformes > Phthiracaridae > Phthiracarus > Phthiracarus crinitus. The sequence goes on along the minus strand of JAQGAW010000934.1, from coordinate 16,135 downwards.
ACTCAAACCAGACCCGATTTCGTTAACATACTACAGAATTTCGGCATAAATGAGTGTTATAGTAAAATCGAGACACAGGAAGAAAAGTGTCACAGCGAATACCTATCACCGATAGCCGAATTGACCGCTAAAGATAAGGGTCCACATCAGGAGTCGGATGACTACAAAAAACTCGTAATTAAAGCTTAATATCCATGCGTTTATTTTTTTTAAAAATGATGTTTCCACAGGTGTGTTGCTCTCTATGGAATTGGTTTGACTGTACATTAATGGCAGCTATGGACCACTGTTACGAAACCGATATTAAAGCGTTGCAAGCGTTCCCTAAATCGCACACCGCTTACAACGCTTACTGCGTTGATTACCCATACGGATCTGTCAGGTGTTGGAAGTTTCCTCTTTGGGCAGTGATTTTGTGCGCCGTATCTCTTGCGTTGTTAATTATCGGCGCTGTGTGGGGAATATGGTTTTGGCGTACGAATAAGATTACTTACTGGCGACGCAGAAGACGTTTCTGATGTATATGACGCGTAAAGTGTAGACGCACTTCTATATGTTAACGATTTTTGGCAGCAATTAAGCGATTCTGATAACACATTGTGTATTGAATATTTTTATAACATTTTAATGGTACAAGATTTAACATTAATCATAATTAAATGCGCGTTAACTTTGAATTTTTCTCCATTTTCATCTCATATTCTGGTGTTAATTTATTTGTCACCTAAAAGAATACTTTAGATAAATAAATAAATCTAATTTTTAGTTTCATAATTAGTAGTTTTACTGTGTGTTACGCTTAAAGTTTTAAGCTTAAAGAATGAAATAAATTATGCTTTAAACTGTTCTAAATGAATATATGACTAATTTCTACTGAACTAATTTAAACGTTCTGAGCTAATAAACATGAATATTACCGTTAGAATTTAGATGTTTCAAAGTGCTGAACAAAATCTTACCTAAACATTGTCTATGATTTCAAATAAAATTGCAAAAAATCACAATTTTTACTAAATTTTTAATCCCACTTAAGTGAAAAGAAAAATAAGAATTTTTATATTGTGGTTAAGAATATTAAACTTTCAATTTTAAAAATCTAATTTTTTCGTTGACAGTTAAACATTTGTTAGGTAAGAAATTAAAGCTTTATTAAATGTCAATTAAATTTTAGGAATTCTATTAATAACACTTATTTAGTACATAATTAGCTGTGTAATTCGAAAAAATATCTTTTTATCTTTATGAGTGATAACTAAAAAATGTAAAAACGCTTATGATTTTGTCAAATCATTAGAAGAAAGATTATGTCAAATTATATTGTCGCAAAAAAACTAAATTATTTATTAAAAATAAATGTTGTACAATAACTGTATTCAGCATATACAGTATAATGTTTCATAAATAAAATTGCCTTCATATGTATTTTTAACGAATTTTTGAATAAATAAAATGTTCAAAATGAGCTAAACACGAAAGTAAATATTAATTAATTAATTAATTGTGTTCAATGATCTAAGAATTAAAACGATTGTATTGATTTTGAATAAAATGATATTCGATCCGAATAGAGTTTAAAAATTAACAAACAGTAGTTCCATAAAAACTTTATTGCATTTTATTGCACGTTTTTACAAAACAAAAAAATCTAATTTATAAAAAGCATATAAAAAATCAATTCGTGTTTACATAATGTCTATAAAGCGATTCGGCCATATAATCAAAGCAAAATATTAAAGAATCATTTAAAATCCTAAGCTTCTAAGCAGTGATCCATATCTCTAGCAAATATTTAATATCTGGCTCCGCCACCATAGCCGCCACCATTTGATCGCGAACCACCATAACTTCCACCAGAGGAGTAACCGCCACCAGATGATAAACCGCCGCCATAACCAGATCCAGATGACAAACCGCCACCATAGCCAGCACCCGACGACTGACCGTTACCATAACCTCTTGATTGTCCGCGCGCCACAATTGTCTGTACTTCCTCTTGAACGGGTTGAATCTCTTGGATAACACGTCTGTATGGAGAGATGACTTCGCGAACTTCTTGGATGATTGGTTTGCTCACGTCGTGATACAGTCTGTATGGTTCGTCTTGCGATGATGTGCGCTCCTCTCCTCCCTGTCCTCCTTCGTGACTCTGAGTGACTTGCAATCTGCTGGAAGCCGAACGAAAGTTAATGCTAAGCGGAAGTTCACCGGAATCGACAATTATTTGTTGCGGTGCCACGGCTTGTCGTTCAGTTGGCACATCTCTATAGTCAATAGAGTAACGAGAAATGACAGCGGCGTTTATCGGTCCTGAGCCATAACCGTTCGAACTGCCGCCTCCGTATCCACCGCTTCCACCGTATCCGCCACCACCGCGTGATGATCCTCCACCATAACCTCCTGCAGCGTGACAAACAGCGATTGATACGCACAAAACAATTATCTATAGTGATTATATGCATTATAAATAATAATGAAATATCCATTTAAAAACAAAATTAAAATTAGTTAAAGAGTGTAAACTTACTTTAATCATTGTGAAATAAAAAAGTTGTTTATTTTTGCTGAATAAAAAACAAATATAGAAAAGTATGTAAAAAATCACAGTAAAAATCTTTGTTAATAAAAAGATTAAATAATTTTTCTTCTTTCGTTGATAAAGAAGCAGCTGCTGAATGAAGAAAAAGAAATATCACACCGCATTTATATACCCCTAAACTATTGATGCGAAAACGAAAACGAGGCTACAAAGAGTACTGCTCAGAAATATTATAATAAATTCCAATATATAATAAATTATTAATTGAATAATTATTTAAAATAGCAAAACGCTGCAAGTAATATGAGAGTGAGTGAGTGAACGAGTGAGAGAGAGAGAGACTTGATAATTGAATCGTTCAAGTTTTTAGTAAATTCTCTAAAATTTCACTGTATTTGAAAACAACTTATAATTAAACAATTAAAATATTTAGTTAATAAACGTGAGCTTAGCAAGAATGGGATTTTTGTGGTGTCTTAAAGCACGATTTATTGTATGATGTCTATAATGCTAAATTATGGTTTGATATTTATTCTAATCTTTATTCTAAAAATAATTTTTAAAATTTTTGTTTGTTCTAAAATGCCTTCTGTGAAAGCATATCTTTTAAATGAATATCGTTAAATAATTAAATTAATTATTAAATAATGGCAAGAATGTTATGTTTTTTAAAAAATTATGTTAATTTATGGTTTTAGCATTAAATTATGGTAAATTATTGTATACCTTAATAATCCAATTCCTGGCCTTAATTTAAATGAAAACCGAATAAATTATTTATGATAAAAATTTCAATATTCAAAAGCATTTAATTTTTATTTTAAATAATCAGAATCAGAATACATAACAAATTATGAAAGCAATTGTGGAAAGTGAAAGTAATAAAAATTTTAAAACAAACTTCTATTATGGGAATTTGATTTAATAAAGATTTGATTTTCATAATAGACACTGGGAAAGCGAAAACATAGTGGAACAATATATTAAGTGTTGCAAAATTAAATAATATCTACACGATTAGAAATGTGAAAAAAATTATTTTATCCAAGTTGAGTTGGACAGCATTGTTTTAAAATGTATTGATACTTAAGAATTTATAACAAGTGAAAATTTATGTATTTATATAGGTTTAATTGCTAGAGGAAGGTAAGGAGTAACTGAACTATAAAAGAATTAGCTCAAATTAACGGAATTCTCTGTAAATTTAACTGATTTAATTCTCTTTGTTTTTAAAGTGTTTTATGCGCATCAATACATTTAAATTTTTATTCAATTGAAACATTTAACTCGAATTTCAAATAATAAAGCAGATTACTATATATAACAAAGCAATCTATATATAAGATTTAGCCAAGAAGTAACTCTTTGACTTAAACTGGACATTTACTTACACGACAACAGGTTAAAATAGATAGGTTACCGAACATAAAATTTCGAATTTATGCATTCTAGCAATTCATAAAAGCTATTGTGCTATTGTAGAATCTAAAACGTATCCATTATTATCCTATCCCATACATGAACCTAAGACTTAAGTCATGTTGTGACAAGATTCTTGAATGTTTTAAACGAGTTAAACTTATAGAAAATTCGCGTATATCTTTAAGTAATAATCTTTATATTAAGGTCACGATCTTTCGTTTTTCTTACGATGAATTTTAATGATACGATAATCGATAATAAATAGCTTATTTTCGCTTTCGATAGTAACTTTATATATTGCGAAAGAATTGATAGTTTTTGATTTCGTTAGATAAGTTTCAATTTTTTAAGGTTACAAAAATTACCCGTTGTATTCAAGTGATGGTCCCATTCTGCTACTCGATGCCTAACTTTAGCTTTAAAACATAAATAAATAATTATTCAGTTACTCATACACTCTTCGTTATTAAAAATTCTTAAGTAACAGTATATTTTAAACAATTCTAGTGAACAATTCGATACAACAATTTTATTTTTCACATTTATATTTGAATAGCTAATATTTAATAGTTACAATTTTTTCGTTTTTATATCCACATGTTTTGATTTTGATCTCAAATACCTTATAATAATGATTTTTATCAGTTAATAGAATATAGCATTTAAAATTATAAAATAAAATAAATAATTTTTTAAGCAATAATTTCATAAAAACTTTACTTGCATTTTATTGCACAACTTTTTTTTCGAAATATACAAAAATATCCTCTAATTTACAAGTCACATATATATATATCTGTGTTAAAATATCAAAAAAACTTATGACGTCTACATAAATCGTTATAAAGCCGTTTAAACAAAATATAAAAGAATCAGTTAAAATCCTGAGCGCCTAATGCTGTGATCCATTATTATCAAAAATAGTGAAAACAATATCGAATGCTATTATTTAATATAAAGCTCTGCCGCCGCCATAACCGCCAGCGCTTGCTCGCGATCCACCATAACCGCCACCGAGCGATAGTGACGAACTGCCACCATAACCGCCACCAAGACTAACACCTGATGAAAGACCGCCTCCATAACCACCTCCAAGAGCAGCGCCAGCAGAGAGACCTCCGCCATAACCTCTTGATTGTCCGCGCGCCACAATTGTCTGTACTTCCTCTTGAACGGGTTGAATCTCTTGGATAACACGTCTGTATGGAGAGATGACTTCGCGAACTTCTTGGATGATTGGTTTGCTCACGTCGTGATACAGTCTGTATGGTTCGTCTTGCGATGATGTGCGCTCCTCTCCTCCCTGTCCTCCTTCGTGACTCTGAGTGACTTGCAATTTACTGGATGCAGAGCGGAAATGAATACTAAGCGGCAATTCTCCGGAATCGACAATGATTTGTTGCGGTGCAATGGCTTGTCGCTGTGTTGGCACATCTCTGTAGTCAATGGAGTAACGAGAAATAACAGCTGCGTTGATGGGACCTGAACTGTAGCCTCCGCTTGATCTGCTTCCGCCGTATCCGCCACCGAGACTAAGGCCACCACCGTATCCGCCGCCGAGTGATAGTCCGCCACCATAACCACCGGCTGAGTGGCAAACAGCGATTGAAGCGCATAAAACAATTATCTATTAGAAAAAATTATATTATAAGCTATAAAACAAATTTTTTGTTTAACAATAATTAAAAAGCGATAAATTATCTTTAAAGTATTTTGTTTTTTAAACAAAATAAAAAAATACGATAAGTGAGTTAACTTACTTTAAACATTATGATTATATAAATGAAAGCTCTTTAGTTTTTTAAAAAAAAGTATATAAAAATCACAGTAAAAAATTGATAAATGAATAGTGTAAATATAAGAAGCAGTTGAATGATGAAGAAAAAGAAAAACCAAGCCTCACTTATATACCCCAATCGATGGATACGAAAACGAATGGGAGAAAAGATAAAAACGAAAACGAGGCTTCAAATCGTAAGCGCAGAAAATAATATAATATAATATATTCCAATATATAGATATAATAAATAATTAACTGAATAATTATTTAAAAAAGGGAAAACGCTATATAATGCGGATGAGAGTGAAAGCAAGAGAAAGAGAAGGGGAATGAGATTAGAGGAGTTAAAAGCGTTTTACGTGTGAGAGAGATAGCGAGTGAAAGTTTTTGATCATTTTTCTTGTCTTTAGGATATGGTGCAGAACACAAATAAAAATCGTGTGCATCGTAATGATGGGGTGAAAAGAAAAAAAAACGATTTCGATTGATAGTAGAAAAACTAAACATACAACTAAGCGACAGAATTGATAAGGGAATTAACGCCGATAGTGATAGCGAAAGTAGATTAAAGGTGAAAAGAGGGGGGAATGAGAGTGAATGCTCGTTTGAATGACTGAGAGGGAGAGAAGTGCTGCGCTCGTGTTTTTTGATTTATAGATAGATAACGAACAAAATTATGAACAAAATTATTTAAATAAAATCTGAAGCAGTAATAAATAATATATTTACTGACCTCGATATTGAAAACAAGAAGGGCTGCTCGAAAAAATAACAGTAAATTAGATACACCGTAGTTGTAAAGTATAAAACAAAATCGTGATTTATCTTTGCGATACTCTCGACTAAATTGTTTTTAATTTATCATACGATCGGGTTTTATCGTTCATTTATTTATTATTAAGGGTAAACTTTATTATTCAATCCTTAAGTCGAGTAAGTGTCACACGAGAGTCAAACCGTTCAAACACGGTATTGCTTCAGCTATAAAGTTACGTACAAAAATTTAAAATAAGAGTAATTGTGTTTACGAGCAAACAAGAACCGACTTAATAAATCGATTAAAAATTGAAATAAGAAATTACTTAATCATTGCGTTCGGTTTCAGTTTTGTTTCGTTGGTTTGAAATGATTTTCTTACTGTTGCGTAACTCGAAACGTGATTTATATTTATACAGTTTGCTGTATATGAATATGATTTATTGAAAATTAAAATTTAATATATACTTTAAAGAAAAATACGAATTTAACTAATAGCCTACAAATTAAGCAAATCCGAGATATTTTATTAAAGACTATTTTCCACGGAAAAAAACTAACAGAACCAAAAGAATTATTCGCACGAAAAGTTTTGCAAAACCGCATTATAAACCCAATGTCATTTTAATTGCTATTTTTCTTTTAGGGAAATTATCGATCCTTTTTCTCAAACAAAACTTAATGTTTATTTATGAAATTCAGAAATAAGCCGTATTCGTTCGTTCGTTTACACCTCGAGCTATCAATTGGGTCACTCGCTCGCTATTAACGAAATGCCTCTTTATTATCTCGCGCTCTAAACAAAAAAAATTTCGTGTCATTAGCTAATATATTATAACTTCTGCCGAACATTTTTCTGAATTTTTCAACCACAAAGTAATTTTAATAACAGGAAAGATTAGGTAATCGTACGGTTATAAGCTCTGCAGCTGTTTTCTTCCCCCCCTCTCTCTCTCTCTGTTGCATTATATTTGCAAAACGAAAATTTAATCCCATTGCTTTGAATTAAAAATTCCTGTTGCTATTATGCTGTTTTTGAAATTTTAATTGAGTACTATTGTTATTTGCTATTATGATTTGTATTGTTAAATAGCAATTATTTTTTTTCGTTTATGCTTATTTATTTAACAGGATATGATAATCGCTGTTTTTTTTGTTTGGTGAAAATTCTTTCTATAAACTTTTAATCTAAATTTAATCGAATATGTCATTATTCATACGACTAAATATCACAATTTAATTGCTTCCAGAACTAAATCATTTAACGTGGATTAAGCTCACCAGACTGACGCCAGCCGTGTCGCCAATAGCTTAGTAATTACAATTGTGTGAGCAATACTTATTGTATTAAAGCTAAAGTTATCATAATGTCTAGCTTAGTACCACGATATATGAACTAAAGTATTAAAAACATACGGGGGAAGTAAATTGTCATTATTAAAAATATTGCATTTAAGATAATACCTGCTTAGAAAATATTTTACATGTTTAGTAGAAAGTTTTTAATAAAATATGAGCTTATCTGTACAAGTATAAACTATAGATAAATTGCAAAGATTGAATTTATTATGACTATTTATGTTTGGTTATCTTTGAGGAATCAAATAATTAGAAATTTTGAATATTAAAAAAATAATAAGAAACCGGAATTTATTGTGTAAATTAATTCTATTTCAAATGGAAGAGGCTATTCTCTTTAAAAATTGGAAATTATTTTCAATATTAGAACGCTTTCAATTGATAATTTTAAAACCGCATTAAATTAATATAATCTTTAGGAAACTTATAATATAATGATTTAGAGTTTCTTTATTTTGTCCAACGAATTTTATAACAGTAAAATCCTGTTCCTGTAATTATATATACACCCGTCTAATGATTTATAGTGACTAATACTGTCGTTTGTTCCTAAACTGACCCCAGACGCGAAATCAGTGCACAGACTTCGTTCCGATTACAGTAATTATTAAAAACTTGAAATACATATTTTTTGACAGTAGTACTTAAAAACATGAATTTTAAATGCAATAATAATTTTTCCTTAGATTGAAATACGCTCTCACTTCCTTCTCAATCAGAAATAAATCGTTTTTATAATTATTTGCAAAGTTCTTTAAACCTTTAATTTTTAAATTTCTTTGAGCAATGCAAACGACAAATTTCTAATAGAAATTTTTACTTGCATTAAATTAAAATTCTGACAAAAGATCAGTTAATTAAAAAAAGAATTACTGATCGAACTTTTTTCACCCAACTCTATCACGTAATATAATAATTGGCTTTTTATTAACGTATTCAATGTTTACATAATAGGTGCCGGTAATACGATATACTTCTTTAAATCATATAAGATATCGGTTACAAAAGGTTAGTCTTCTAGAAAAATTAGTTTTTAACCTATAATGTTGTTTAAATAAAAGAGTTTGTTTTTACAATTAATAATAATTGCTTTAACTAATGTGAAACTATGATTAATCCATATATACTGAATATAATTAATTTTCTACTCCATTGACTTTCTATTACTGCATCCAAAAAGTTGACCATACCATTACCGAAAAAATCATTATTTCAAATTTTTTTACATTTCCGTTATTGTATAACTTGGAAATTAATAGGATTACATATATTAAATTTAACTAATTAATTAAAAGCATTTTTATTTTACAGGTTTTAGCTTTTTATTAAAATATCCGAAATAATCAAATATCAAAATCGTTGCAGTTTTACTTAAATTTTGCAAAAAAATTATAAAATTATAAATCTTAAACAAGTTTTTAAAGTTAAATTAAGGCATTAAATAGACACGAAATCTTAAAGATCTAAGAAAATAGTTTCAATGGTAGTCCAAATTTTAAATAGGATTGCTTTCTTTAGAAATATGATTACTGATAGTTTGAAAAATACTTTATACGTGAAAAGAATAAATATTTTTCAAATTTCTTATATTTGTTATATTTTTGATAACAAAAATTATTTTTTACCTGAACTGTTTCTGTTTTAGGTACATTACCGGTTCCCTTCAGTTATAATCCCAACTTTACAATTACAGAAAATTTTTTGTAATTTTACAAAATTATAAAATAAACATAGAAAAATTTAAATATTTATGGCAAGAAAATAAATTTATTCTTACGGATTATTATTATGTTTAGAAAAAATACTTTTAATTTTGTGCAATTTTGTTATTTATTTTCTTACACTATACCGAAAATATAATTACAATTATCTCTATTGATATACGATGTCCATTCGCTTTACTAGAATCGGTAAAAAATTGATCATTTATCTTACACTGCAACTGAATTAACTATCAGTGATAAAATCGCTTAATAACTAAGTAATAGAAAACGTATAATTAAGCAGTTTAATCATTTGCCTTACAAAAAGAAAAATTTTCTTATTATTTCTTAATCGATAAAAATTGCTTTGCGCAACAAAAATACTTTATTACTATTCAATACAAATAAAAAGCGTGAAGATTAGAGGATTTATTTTTTTGTGTCAAATTTATTAAACGAAAACTTAAACCTGCTTTTGCGAATAAAATGATCATTAATTAAGAACAATGATTTTAAAGTCTTAATTAAATTATCAAAAAAAATTCGGTATTATAATAATTAGATGCGAAATAAATATTTTATTAAAAATTGCACCAAAATTGTATATTTAATATTGTTTTCACTTTTTATTATGGTTTAAGATTGTCCTCCAAAAAAGGGGATTAAGTAATGTATTAAAATTTATATAGTCATGTAGTCATGAATGGCTAAAGGCTTCATCTCTCCGCTGATTAATTCGTGCTTCAAAATTAATAGTTTACTATTTCCAGTTTAACTTTGACCCCTTTGATGATTAACTTCATGGTTCGTTAATATTGTGATCCAACTTATTTACTGATTATGATAACAGTGTTGTATGTTATCCGTTTAACTCGTTAACTGTATAGTCTATTGGATTATTGATAATGGTGTTGCAGTATTAATTATTCAAAAGTAGGCAAACTAATTAAACCTTCAATAAAAACATTAATAGACAATTAATAATTATTTATTAAGAATTGCTGTTTGTGTTTAAGTTTTTATCTCGATTATCTAAATATACAATTCGTTAACCTAATTCATGCTTATAACGAATTTTTAAAGTTAAACTATAATATTGTTTTAATAATTATTTTCTTGCTATTTAAATCAATAGTTAACGTTTTCATGTTTTCAGCTTAAAAGAAAATATTAAAGCCAGTTGTGATCCTTATCATATTATCTTAAGAATATTTAATAGAAATTAATTTTTAAATTTTGAACAATTGTTTAACGTCTCATTAAATCCTGCAAAATTAAATATTTTAGATATTGTTATTAAAATAAAAATTTAAAATAATAAACTTTTTTTGATGAAAAAATAAATACAAATTTGCAGTCAAGAAAATAAGACATATCCGAAAACTATAAATTATTCATTAATAAAAATGTAATGATTAGCTGTCAAAGATTTTAGTTTTTTGTTTTTAGCTTTTTTAAATTAGTGAGTCGTGTGCGGGAAAATCGAAATGCAAATAAATGTCAATTTCTCAAAAATTTATTTGCGATCAATCATTATTATATGAATGATATCGAAATTTTTCTTTATATTTGTTTTGTTTTTATTATTCTAATAAATTATTGATGACCTCAATTATTTATCATAAATCGGATAATGATAGCATTTAATTCGAATAAATTATAGAATAGTTTAATAATTTTTGAATTTTTTATATTTGGTAATTGAATAAAAATAATACAATAAGATATTTGCGATATACTGTATATACCTTTAATTAAAATTACGAGAGAATGTAAGGAAGTGATTACGTGAATGAGAGAGTATGTGGTGATTAAATGTTTGAGAGAGAGAGAGAAAGAGAGAGACTAAAGGGTTAGATAGAGATGGGAATTCGTACGGGTTCTAGTCGTATCGGTTTCTATAGGTTTCGGATTTAGTTATAGCAATGATTGAACTTCCAAATTTTAACCCAATTCGGGTTAATTGATATCGGATTTTATCAGTTATAACATATATTTTATTTTGTTATTCCACGCTTAAAAATTTATCGGAATAATATATCTGCAAAGTATTAATCTTAGTCTTTAGATCTATCTCTGATTAAAAATACACAAAAGGTGTAATCCTTTTCTCCGTAACTGTTTTTTAAGAGTAAAAATGATAAAAAGGTTTTAATCTTAACACCTGCTAAGACTCGCATTTATCTAATATACTATAATGCTTTACTGAATATATATTTTACATTAATAGGCGACTTAATTGGTATAAAGAAAAATCAATTCCACGTCATGGTATTTTTTAAAGCGATTTTCTCACTCTTAGTTTTTATATCAATATGTAGATCGGAGATTCAAGTGCACATAAATCAAATATCAGATGACGCTAAATTTTTAGCTGTCGGTGTAGCGGAAGAAGGGTTTCTTAACAAACACAGCGATGATGTTATCGCACAAAGATTATCGGATGATTTTAATAAATACTTTGGCGCAAAATGGACGTGTGTTGTTGGTTCGAAAGGTTAGCAATTTTTAATTTTGAAGACACTTAAGAATCAAATGCAAAATATTAGTAAAAGTTTCGTCATAAATATAAAGGATTTTTGTACATAAATAAATTATTTTTGCATTTGGCATACTTTTATTATAGCAATATTAATTTGTTGGGCAAATAAATTTTCCAAATATGCCTGTCTTTTGAACTTTCAATATTTTTTGGCTTAATTTTTAAGTAATATTAAGTTATTTTTCAGGTATAATTGAAACAATAATGCCAGTAATAAACACATCGCCAAACACATTGCTTTGGTTCTCATACAATACGTCACACGTGTTGTTATTTAAAGTGCAGCAAAAAATCGTAATAAATTGTTTAAGAATTATAATTTATTTAATTTTATTAAAAGCCTGTTCAAAACTGTTTCTTTAGACCACTTATTTAGATGTTATAAATAATCCAATCAACTTAACGATTACATTCTTGAAAACTACATTTGATAACACAACGTCTGACTTTATTCATTCAACGATAATCGAATCGATTCGCAACAATATAGGCAATTGTAGTATAAATGTTTCGCATAATCAATTTTACGAAACAAATTGTTATCATCAAATGACTGAAGAAATTATAAACAAGCTTTTCTATAAATATGGTCATAATTGGACAATGATGAGTGGAGTTTTAAATTATGGATCTGTTAGCGCCTTCTATGCTGATGCAAATTGGAACCATTATTTAATTGTGTTTGGAAATGTTTTAGATTTCACCATTTGGGTGAAGTATTAATTAAATGATAAAAATAATAAAGTTCAAAAATTAAAAAAAATGAATTTAAAACCTCATTAGTAATTTTTGGATGGAATTTTAAACAAAAATAAATAAATTTTTATTTGAATAAACCTCAAATACAAAATATTTCACCTAAATTATTCAAAAGTTCAATTATTATTAAAATATCAGTATTAAAAAAACACAAATCATTATTTTTGCTTTAAGATTTATGATTTTCGATAATTAAACAAGTTTTTTCATTTTTATTTATTATTGTTAAAGCTCGGGATGTCCGGTGATTGAGCTTTTTATGGGTATCGTTCGGGAAATTAACCAAAAATTATTGTTTCGGTTCAAGATAAATTTAAAATTTAGGTTTTCGGTTCGGGTCTAAAAACTATCACTTCTAAGTACTACTAATCTTTAGTATATAGTACTTCAGTGACTATTAACACACTCAGGCCTACATATTTAATCATATTGTGACTATATTGTATGCATTTATGTTCGATTCTTTAGTATTGGAGAATTAAGAAATAAATCTTTAGCTGATCTTTTTGAGATCAAAGGTTTAGCACTCAAATCAAAGGTAATTGAAGTGTAGTAAATAAGATGATTCTGTGGGAAATAATTAGATAATATCAGAAGGTTTATATAAAAGACAATAATGAATACTTGTAGAAAACAAGTAAAATTTCAATAATACAGTTTTTTTGCGATCGAACTTTCAAAATTTGTATATTGCATTAACTTTTTTGACTGTTTCCGTAAATAATTTATCATAAATAAATTCATTGATTCAGAATGCATGTATTGAAAAATATTTTACATATAATAGATAAATTTAATAATTTTGTTATAATAAATTACTTTTCGTATCAAATTAATTGAATTTAAAATTCATTAAATAGTTTTACAATTACTAAGAATAAAAATAATTGAAAAAACTTGTGCCTCTAAGGCTTAAGTATTGTATAATTAAGGTATTTTTATATGCGTTCTTACGCGCAGAAAGAAAGAAATGTTGAAAATAACATTAATTTAATTTAGAAATTGATTTATATATTGAACCAGAAATCTAAAAACAAATCATTCATTAGGCGAACAAAAAACTACATATAAGATTCTAAATTAATTGTTTGAGATCAGGTTCGATATTAATCGGTTCAACATCTGGAGCGTATCGTTCACTAACCACTCCGTCTCGATTTACCAAGAATTTTTCAAAATTCCATACAATATCACCGCTTTTAAGCTTATCATGTGATTTAAGCCATTTATAAATTGAATCCTCATTTTCCCCTAATATATGATATCAATTATAAATATAAATTTTCAACACTAACATTTCTTACCGTTTACATCAATTTTGCCGAACAAATCAAACTGCACATTGTTTTTCTTTGCGAACTCTTTAATATCGGTCTCACAATCCGGTTCTTCGTTATTAAACTGATTGCACGGAAACGCTAGTATATTGAAGTTCTCGCGCGCATACTTCTCGTACAAATCGTTCAATTGCTTGTAATTGTTTCGAGTGTAACCGCAATACGACGCCACGTTTACGATCAGCAATAGTTGCCCTTTGTATCGATTCAAGAGAACCTGTTTTTGTATTTTAATTAATTTAAAAATAATCTTTTATTCAATCAGTTATTAATTTCTTACAGTATTGCCATCAATATCTTTAGCCGACAAATCATATAAACTGTTGGTGGTGTCACTATTACTCATTTTGGTTTACAATTTTACATTAAATTTTTTATCTGTAGAGAGGAGTTAATTAGAAATAAACTTCATCTGATATCAAACGTTTAACCTTCGTATCAAATGTAGTGGTAGTGTAGTAAAACAAGCTTATACTGTGGGAATTAATTAGATTAGACCAGAAGGTTATGAATAGTGTGATAACAACTTGTGATCAGTGAAAAAAATAATACAATTTACTAAACATAAAAAATTTCAAAATGCTGTTATTTCTAGCCGTACTTTCAAAAGGTAGACTAAATACTGGTCATTTAAATTGTGGTCATATTTTATTAATGTTTCATCAATTATTTTATTGTTCACCAACTCATCGATTTTTCCATAGATTCAAAATGCTTGTGTTATAATCAAAGAATGGAATAAATATAATAATGAGATTTAGTAATTTAGTATAATAAATAAAATTTACAATTCATTTAAAAATTATAATTCACAATAATTTTATAATACTATTATCACAAAAAAAACATTTTTATATTAAACGTATAACCAACTTAATAGCTCTTTATATATCATTTCAAGTCATTTATCTATTATTGATTTTTATTATTTTAAAAATTCCATTTAAACAAAGAATTTTAAAATATATCCCTTTTAGAGACATGTAAAGTTGAAATCGTAAAATAGTATTTTGATTTGGAAAAGCTGTTCGAATATTTCATACTCTTAACATAAATTTTAAGACATTTAAATTTGACCTTATTCTTAATAATTAAATTAAATATTACATAGAATGAACAAATAAAGTATCAAAAAGTAATAATAATAAAAAGGTGAAGTAATCTGATATATAGTAGTAACGAAAGAATTGAAACAAAATATTTTATAAGTAATATTAAAAAATCTAAATTAAAATTCTTAAAATACATATCGTTAATTTGAATATTTTGTAAATAAAATTTCATATAAAATAAACGAAAATTTTCATCAATTGAATAATTTTCCCTTAAAATAATATTTCTATATTTGGGAAATAAAAATTAAATTACTTTATTCAACTAATAGTTTAGCTTCATTTATAATTGGTTCATATAATTTCTTAAACTTTTCCACATCTTTAATATCAATAGCATAGTTGACTGCAAGTTCTTTTGCGCTGAGCGTACAATTCGGAGGCGGTTTTGTGAAATCCATTTCACATTTTCCACCCAAATATTTTGGAACTTTATTGATATCAATAAACTCAAAAATATTCTCAGTATTGTTTATAACGTGTATAATATTTGAATATTTTGAGCCCAATACGTGTTTCGCGATTGAAACAAATTTACCCAAAATAAATGGTATGTTATGGAATAAAATGAGTTTTATGAATCCCGGATAATAGTTTTTTAAATTGTTTAGCATGAATCGCGTCATTCCTATATCAATATTTTTGAGTCCAACATCAGTTCCGTCATAGAATATTATAAATCCTTTTCCGTCAGCAATTTCATCAAATTTATTGATCATCACAAAAAAAACTTTCTATCAAAATTATAAAAAAAGAAAGAGTATGAACATACACAATGAGCTCACTTTATATTATATTATAAGTTAATTCAATAGGATATACCAAATTT
>JAQGAW010000933.1:0-22766 GCA_034698025.1 Phthiracarus crinitus | reverse complement strand
TAAAATTACGATTTAATATCTGCTGAAACTGAGCTCTCAATAATGAAAGTGTTGACAGACTGTTTTTGACAGATCTAATAAAAATTAATAATAATTTCTCCAATTTCACTGAAATTCACAAATAAAATTTATTTATATTTCTTCGAAACTTTTCCGCCTAAAAATTTCCATAAGTTTATCGTATGGGTTTGGCAATGCTTATTAATTCCCGGTTATTACTGTAATCCTAATAAAACTTTCGATAAAACGATTGCTCAACAATTATAAAAGTTAAGGGAAAATATTTGGCAATAAAACATTTTTAAGAGTCATTAAAATTCAGTTATGTTTTCGTCATTTTTACGATTTAACTTTTATTAGAATTTCAATTCAATAAACATTTAACAATCAATACATAACGTTATGGTTTAAAATTGATTTAATGACAACAAAACATTGTACTATATATTCAAGAAGCAGTTCCAGTGAGCTCTTCCTCGTACTGCTTCCTAAAGCATTCGCCAACAGGAAAGAAATCCCATGTCCTCTTCTGGTAATATTCCCAAACATACGTCTCTTGTCCCGTGTAATCGGTGTCCGGTTTATTAATCAAATGCATCAAAAAGAACATATAATTTGCCAGATTATGCTCTTTCGCCACATGAGTGTCGAACCCATGCGGCACTTTGTCGAAGTAATCCTTTCCGATACCGCATATAAAACAGTTTGATTCCATATCGTCGGACACGGACTGCAACTGATCTCGAAGTTCACCGAAAGCGTCAATAATCAAACCTATAAATCGTAACAAATGGTTATATCCAATCGTTTCTTAGATGTTTTATTAATTTGAATGTTTCAAAACCTTGTAAAATCGCCAGAAGAATAACGATAACAAAGAAAAAGAATGTGATGTCGAAAATAATTCGATAAACCTCGTACTCGTCTCCATCCGGAGATTCGATTTCGTCTCCGATACCACCGCCAGCGCGAACGCCTTTGTATAAGTGAAACACAAAACACTGCGCCATAATAACAGTAAATTAGCGGTTATTAGATAAACGAATTGAAAAGCAATCAAAATTCAAAGCTTACGGTAAGCATGTTATGACACTTCTGGTCGATCTGATCGTCTTCCGACTGTACGTAGAATTTCCGGAAAAAGTTGAACGCTATCACAGTGTAAATGTATACCACTATTATCAGTAACATCACCGTTAAAACCAGCTGCGCGTCAAATGGAAGAAATAGCGATTAATTGTTAGAATTGGTTTCGTTTCGATCGCATATATTTTTATGCAAAAACAAAATGATTAAAATTAGTTACTGTACTTGTTTTCCATTATGAGTGACAGACTGTAAGATAGTTTTAAGCGTAGGAATAACCACAGCAATATCGAGCAAATGAGCGGCGAAGAAGAAATAGCTAAAGTTTCCCATCACTGATAGTATAAAATACACCAAATTATATAAAAACACCTATAATTAACGAGAAAAAAATAATTTTGAAAACAAACTTACAAACAAACGAATAAAAAATCAGAAAAACTTTTCACTCACAGTATCCATAAAAGTGACACCAACTTTCCATATCTGATACTTCCAGTCGCAATTCGAAATAAACGAGAAATAACCGGTGGCTGGAGCGTCGTCGAGAGACATGGCTCCAGTTTTCGACATTCCCAACAGTGTGCTCAGGTTATCGTAGTCATACTGTTCCGAATACTTCGCTCGAACGCGTTTCTTCACAAATTTGTCCCAATAATTGACGGGAAAAGAGCGCGTCGAGATCACCATTTTATCCCAATGCGCCCTATAATCGTCTTCAGGCTGTTCTGATATGTAAAGTCCGTCGAACTCCACTCGACGAGCGATCTCTTTCTCGCGCTTAAATATAATGAGCGGTACTTTTAGGTTATAGTACGCGATTAACATGCAAAACGATAACAGCGAGTGAAGCAGTGCCAGCCCTCGAAGAAGCGGTTCCAGATAATACCAGCCTTCTTCCATCTGCAACCATTCCAATACGTTTTCATCCGCTTCTTCCACATCACCATCTATTAAACTAACATTTTAAAACAAATTTCATTAATTATTGATTATGAATACTGACCGCCAAGAATATCTGCCACCGCTTCTGATACTGAGTTATCAAAAGTTTCGATATCATCGCTTCCATTACCGTTTCCATTATCATCGGGCAAAGTACTCGTCACTTTGTAGAACAGAAGCATCAAATTAATAACGAATGCCAAAAACAGCGCAATCTTTTTGATTGTGTATAGATTTCTGGCCAAACAATACACAAAACGTTTGGTGTAATTCGCGAAATTCGGAAACGATGTCATCACTGGCGGTGATTCCGGTTGCGGTTTCGGCTCCTCTATAGACATCTGTGGCTGTAATAGTGAATCGCGACGGCTTGTCAGTGATTCTCTGCGATCAGCAACTTTTGGCGATGGTTTTTGTTTGCTCGCGTCTAAAGCTTCCACATCAGCTGTGTTACCATCCGCTGTCTTTAATTGGCCATTAGTCAACTGAACATTACCGTCAGTTTCGCGAGCTATTTGTTGATCTTATGTTCAATCAATAACGTTTTTATTAGTTTAAACTCATTATCTTTAATAAAAAGTTTAAATCATACTTTCCTGCAACTTCTCGTCTTCAGCTAAAGATTGCGCAGCTTTACTATCTCTTCTACTGGTGGCGTCAATTTCTTCTGAATCCATAATAGCCATTCTCGGTCCATCAGAAGGCATAAGTGATGGATGGAAATGACTGCTAGTGAGCGGAACCAACGCTTTCTCGTCGTAATCTTCTTCCTCTATGAATCCGCCAATTGGTTCGCCTGTCATTAATCGCAGTATAAATTTCAGAACTACTTTAGTGACGTAACATATGAACCATCCGCTCAAGAAAAACGAGCCGAAGCTTAGCTTAAAAAAGCCGATAAACAATTCGAAATAAGTTTTCTCTCTGAGCAGTGACCACTGTTTTTTGATGTTCGATGGCGTTAAGTATGAAAAGAAGCGAGAAATCCTTTCCCATAAATACCGAAATAAATTTTTAACCGGTTCTACAATCGATTGTGGAGTTTCTTCTGTGTGTGGATATGGATATTCACCTTAAGAAAAACCGAACAATGGTTGTATACTTTTAAGTTGGAAAAAATTTCAAATTATCTCTAAAACAATAATATGATACCAGCTTTGGTGGGCTCCTCTTCGTCTTCCATGGATATAGAGCTCGCGTGTTGCATCTCAAATATCGCGTCTTCGCAGAAATTCACGAATGCCTCCAACTTTTCTTTGTCTCCGCCTTCGGTCACAATCGAGTAAAAGAACGCTCGCTTTGATTCCTTAATCTGAGGCTTTTCCCACTGATTAATGGTCTCTTCTTTGATCTCGAAGTACACGCGTTCGATACGCTTAGAACTGCCCATAATCTCAATTCTGCCCAAATATGGTTCGAAATAGTTGAGTACAGAACTCGCCGTTTCTAAGAAACGCTGAAGTCGTGGATCATTAGTCATATGTTCGGATAGATTTGTTAAAAGCACCGCCAAATTGAATCCGATATCTTTGGCCGGATTGTGGAAGCGTTCGGTGAACTCTCTGTAATCGACGAGTCCGTCGTGGTTTGGTTCGCAACACGACATCAAGTATTGAATTTCTTCGGTTGTGTAGATCTTTTGCTGTTCCATCGCTTTTTTAAAGTCTTTGATTGTAACCCAACCTATATTTCGTTTATCGATTTCCTATAAACATGTAGTGATTTCAATTAAATTTTTAAATCTTCAGATTCTAATTTTTAAATATCGTAAAAAATACCTGAAATGCGGCTGAAGATGTTAATTCTGGAAGTTTAAGAAACATATCGAAAAACTTCAAAATAAGCTAAAAATAAAAAGCAAAAGTAATCTTACGCTCAATTTTGAATTACTATAATAGTTGAAAATATGTGGATTACAACCTCAACATTAGCGGCTGACTCGACAAGAGTGTCCACCATTTGTTTACCGATCGTACCATTCATAACGTTTCCTTCGAGCATCGATAGCATCATAATAACCATTTCCTTTTGAAGGTCCAGTAATTCGATCAATAGATCCAACTGAGAAGAGTTCTTCGAGAGCTTGTCCTGCATATGAGCGAACAGAAACATGAAACCTCCGACAGCGTCCCACAGTCTCGAGTGCGCCAATGCCTGCTGATTCATAGAACACGGACCTTGTATTGATTCGGTCAAAGTGCTAAACACCTAAATATTTATCAGCAATATTAACATTTTTCTTATAATGATTGGACAATATATGCTGAATAATACCTGTTTGGCCACATTAATCGCTTTGCAAAAGTTGTCTTTACCCGATTGATCGATCACTTCTTTGCTGGAATAATGCCAATAGAAGTCCATAATTGACTCCTGAAGTCGTAGCAAATAGTCGACAGTAGCGATAACAACGTTAACAGTGGTAGTATTGCCGGCTTGAGTTCGCAGATAGTTCTGAAACTCGAGATTGTGTCCCTCACACAGCAATTGTATGAACCGAAACAGAGCGCACGTGAACTCCGAATCGTGCATATTCTTCTCACCTGTGGTTCCCTCAGCGCCAACGCCTAAACCTTCCGCTTTCTGGTTGCGCTCGAAAGCGTCCAAATCGAGAACAGAGCAAGAATTCATGAGTCCGGCTATTGATATGAAAAAGCCGACATCCTTTTTCTCTTTCAGGTGCTTAAGCATTCGCATCTGTACGTCAACATTACCGCCTCTGAGCACGGAAATGCCCAGTTTTAGCGTTTTCAATACCATAGCGCTCTGAATGCCACGACACGCGGAGATGTTTAGCAAAACCATTTCGGCGACGCCTCTGTGCTCGAGTCTTGCCTGTTGGAACAGTAGCTTCTGTTTCTCCATTTCTTGTTCCTAAACATAAGCGAAATCTTTAAGTAACCAAACCTTGTAAAGCGTTTTTCAATCAATTCTATTTAACTATCCATATATAACTAATTTATATCCGTTTAAAACGTCAACATATGAAACAAACTGTTTAAAGATTAAAACAGTATTAAATAATTACATGAATAGACGGTCCCTCTTCATCTCCTCCCTCCTCCTCCTCTTCTTCCTCTTCAGCGCCGCCACAGCTTTGCGAAAATATGAACGCGTATTCCATGTAAAGCGGATCCTCTTTCATGGCTCCGCCAACGTGTTCGGTGATCGCTGCTCTCGAGAATGCAGTCACTAATTGGGTCAACGGATCAGGTTTAGCCTCCGAATCATCTTCGGTTCGCTTCTCCGCCTCTTCGAACGATTGGGTCATATCTTCGATAAGTGTTTCATGTCCAACATTTTCGATGGTTAACCACAAGTCGGAGTATGTGTTTAAAAATATATTCATAGCTCGGTGTCTATTTTTTTTGTAAAAAATTTGGAAATACTCTAATGTTTTAACCGCTAGATTATGGCTTAGGTTTTTTAATGAAATTTTTTTATAACGATATATTTTAAAATTATTTTATAACAACTACTTTAGGCATAGCTTTCTATCTAAATATACTAATATCAACTGCTATGTTATAGTTAGTATAAAAACTTAAAACTGGCGCACATTATTAATTATTTAAATGAATTTTTTAAAAAATTAAATGCATTTATTTTCAAAATAAAGTTTTGCTTAATTTATTTTAGAAAAATATATAGAAATATTTAGCATTAAGAACTCTTGGTTTGGCGCGAAAAAATTCAGTTAAATAAGTAATTGAGCGCATATTTATTAAAATAGTATTAGTGTCAAACCTGCTCAACGAATAAAACGGAGAACTTAAAAGGCACTTAATAGCGGCCCGTTTTTTGCCGCATGATATCATAAATCGACGCCATGCTCTTTCTCTATCTAATCGATGCAATCTCTGGTGATTAAAATTATTATGAAAAACCATTTGACATTTTATAGTAAAATGTTAACTACAGTATGAAATATAGTAATGCTGCAATAATTCAAATGCAAGGCAATCATGCGAACTCAATTAAATATTTAATACTGCTATGTGTTAGTGTTTTAAAGTGATTGTTAAAATAGTAATTCACGCATCAATAGCTCAATAAAGTTAAATTTGTTGTATTAAAGAAATTGAAAACTTGACATTCTTTGCAAAAAATATTCCAAATGCTAAAAATCTCAAACAATCATAAATAATAACTTTGTTAGTTTGAAAATTAAATAGTGAGTAATGAATACCTCGGAAGTGAGTGAACAGAAGTCATGCGAAAGCAAGCGATGACAGCGCGCTTTCTCTGACTCGACACACAGCTCCGCCAAACACCTTTCAGTTGCCCAGAAGGATGATCGATCTTTTATATATCAATTTTAATAGACAATAGAAATTAAAATTTAACAAAATCATTCATAATGAAAACGATATCAACAAAAAAGTTTGTTTACAAAAATATAGTTTTCTTATGGACAATAATTGCTTTTTTAGACATCAAAAGCTAGACATTTTAATTCTACTCATTCGCGTTGACATAAAAAAACAAATAAAAGTTCAAATACCATATGAAGACCGAACAAAACTTTTGCCATATCGATGATGCTTTCGACCAACAGATCGGCAGCCAAATGCGGATCTTTAATGTGCTTATCAGCCAACACTAACTCGTTTCCCTTAATCGTGGATTTGCCTAATTTACTGTAGAGGTAGTGCTGCCACGACATATCGTCGCTCGGATCGATTTTGTCGGGTAAAGTGAGCTGCGTTTTGACGTAATCGAATATATCGCTGTCTTGTTTACGCTTCAAAAACTTTTCCTTCGCGTGTTGAACCAACTCCTGCTCGCGTCCAGCGAATAGATTGAGACCGACTGGAAGTAAACGCTTCAGACACGCAACCATTAGACTGGCAGCCAATTCTTTATCTTTGTCTCGCTTTCCGTCACGTTTTTTCTTTATCTTTGTTTAGAACATTAAAAAAATTTAATACCTTTTAATGTAAAACTCGATTACTATATTGCAAACCTTTTTAGCGGATGTGTACGCAACGCCATCCGATTTTGTGGCCGATATCCTGCCTCCGCGTCCCGACGATGGCATTATTAACGCCATGTTATCGATTTCGTTCTGTGATATAAAGTTCTGTTCTTCGCGGCGGAAAAACTGCGATTTAGACCATATATTGAATATGTTGGCCACATTGTGGTATAAGTGTTCAGCTTCTGGAACATTGTTTTTTAACCAATGAGCTATAATTTGGATGAAAACAATTTGACTTATTTATAAAAATTGTATGTAAATGAATACCTTTTTGTATGTCAACGTATTTAATAAGTAACGGATAGAACGCGTAAACGTCACGCGTTAATAACGCGAACTCCTCTTGTATTTGCGTTTCGACAGCAGAAGTGTCATCAGTGGCAGACTTCAAGTAACCCCTCATTAACTCTTCTCTGTGATACGCGGCTTCAGCGCGCGAACAGATTTTCGAAGCCAACGGCTTTATGGGATCAATAAGTAAGTCTTCGGATGAGTTAATTATGATCTGTCCCGCGTGTCCCGAAATCGTTACCATCCATGGAGCGTACTCTACGCCCACGTGATTACGAATCACGTTTAATACATTCTTAAGCAAATTATTTAAGTGATCGGAAGTAACCATTGTTACGTGATTATCACCGGTTATATTCACGTTATCGGGTCCTGAAACACAAATATTTCAAATATATCGTTAATATTATTTTATTGTAATATTATATATATTATATATAATAATAATACCCTGAGACCACCAAAACGGCAAATAACTGGTAAGCATTGGTAGAATCACGTCAATAATATGCGGCTCTTTCTCGTATTTGGACATCGCGTGCACAAACTTGTCGAACTGAGCCATGAGGTCGTCGAGTGTTGGCATCGATGCGTCCAACTCTGACAATACGGTCTGAGCTTCGAGAGAGTGTTCTTGCATTTGGCCGTGAATGCAGTACTTGTTGTGTTTGTTGAGGTGAGGCTCGAGAAACGCCACCGGAAATGTTGACGCGAATGCGCCCAAACAATTGCCTAAAATTAGTAACGAATATTAGTAATTTTACATGGAATTCATTTCGGGAATAGAAACCTAATGCCGTTCGATGGCGTTTAAGCTCAGACTCGATAAACTTTCGCGAAAGCGTTAATTCCGCGTGTTTTGTGCCCAAAGTGTACAGCGAATTCAATATCTTATAACACGCGACTTGAATGTCGTTGACCAGCAAATCGGATCCAAACTCGTTGACAGCCAAATGGTCGAACAGTGCAGTCAAAACCGGTAGTAATGCTAACTGAATGTAATTGAGTGATGAAGAAGTTTTCATAGTTGTGCCGCGAATGTGGCAAAACCGCGCGTTTTGCAGATTAAACACGCACATCGCTAAGTCATCGGCGCAGTGATTGAAGAACGTCATCATTGAAGTCTTCACGAAATCCGGGCAAAACTTCACTATAGTTTTCACGTCAAACGCTTGTATTAATACCTTAATTAGAGTTAAAGCTTAGATATTTCGTCAATAATATAATTAATGGACGAATGTTCATACTTGAAGACATCTGACAGATATTTTAGCGTCGACTCCCATCACCGACAACTTCGACCGCAAAAGTGAGGCTAATATGCAGAAAAGACTGGCCACCAGTTCTTTCTCTCGAACGGTGGCAATGCCTGCGTTTATCGTTGATGAACCTTAACATACATTAATTTGGATATTAATAAGTGTTTGAAGTAAACGTATGTTAATTTCAAACCTGAAGCCGAAACGGCAGCAGAAGCCAAGAAAAAGTTTCGTTGCGCTGAAAAATATTTCTCCATCAATGGTAGAACAACTTTGCTAAAGAATTTCACGTCACGCGACGACTGTTTGAATGACATTCTTCGCGTGTGATTGGCTGACGGTTTCAGTAATTTAAGACTCATCGACGCTATATCTAAATATTGCAATAACTTCTCGAGCAGTGATGACGCGAATCGCCGCTCATTTGATTGGGACGCAGAGCCGAGTTCGACGTTAACCGAACCCAACCTATTTCTTTGGCCGGAAGAAGGAATTGCATCTCTAATATTAGGTTTATTTTAACCCATCAAAAAATTTTGTCAAAAAATATAGCGAGAGAAGTGTCGGAAAGTGAAAGCATTTTATTGAATCAAAAAATCGTAAAATTGTTTAGGGATTAATCGGCCATTTGATGATTAAGAGAGCGGATAAAACATTTGATTATTCAATGTTAAACTTAGTAATTATTAATATTTCATACTTGATTGTGAATTAAAATTTCTTTGCTATTACTCTAACGGTGAGGTATTTTAAAAATTAAAGTTTAGTAATCCATTAGTTATCAGTGTTTATTTATAGTTCGCGCACACACTATTGTATTATTAAATATTGGAATTTACAGGTACTATTATAGTAATCTAATATTTGATTAAAATAATAATTCAAAGAAATTTTATGGCACTTTAAATCTAATGTCTACATCACTGAAAACCCAACACAACTTATACCGTTATATTACCTGAAAACTTTGTATCCCTCGAACTGCAAAAATTTCAACAACTCTTGCGAACGCTCGCGATTTTTCCGTTTCTCTTTGTCAGTTAACAAATCATACGGAACCTAATTATTATGGTATCGTGTTTTAGGTAAACGTTTTTCTAATTTCGTGAACATATTTCACATATAAATTACGAATGGAAACAGTAAAACATAATACCATTTGTGGATGCAGTCCAACGCCATGAGAAGCGGTGTCTTCTTTCGCTATTTTGGCCCACATATCGTGCGCGTTCTCCGCTAACCTTTCGGCCATATTCTGCAGATCTCTGCTTAGCGTTAGATTAGCCATGTCTACCGGTTGTGGATTATAGTCTTGTATCGTAACTGATTGCTGTAGTTCTTGACGAGACGACTGCCGACTAAGCGTCGACTGACCACTCGTTTCTGATAACTCCACCTTTAATATAATTAATAATTAATTAAAGTTTGCCATAAATAGTATTTCCAAAAAAATAGTGATTACTCTCCATCCGAGAGCAATAACAGCTTTAATTGCGTCTCTGATTGGCTCTTTGTATCGCTCTTTTTCGCGTTCAGACAGAAGGTGATACGGCTTAAGCCTTGGATGATACTTTCTGTTGACCCAATTGTCCCCATATTGCCATCCATTCTCGAACTTACGACTGGCCCACGCGTCGTGATAGTGTTCCGAAAATTTTTGCGTTAAATTATGCAATTCTGTTGATAAGTTAATTCCCGTTGTGTCCACCGGTTCGGGAACGTATGGACCATTGCTCGACGCTTTAACGCAATCAATAAATGTAATATTAATTTCCATTTAACGATTAACATTGAAAAGTTACCGGCTTTAGCAGGAATATCATCTTCTTTAGACGGAGTTAAAGAATAATCAGGCGGTAATGCGCTGGCGATAGCAGTCAAACACGGAAGTGATTGTGTAAACAAGTCAGGGTCGTATTCCATTTTAGCCAATGAATCAAAGATATTGCTAAACAATAGCATCGTTAATCGTCTCTCCTCTTCAGACGCTGAACCATAACTTCCTTGTCCGCCACTGCCATAATATTTGGCACACCTTTCGTAATGCAGTGTCAATAATCTTAAAGCTACTGTTGTGTATTCGGTAAGAACCGATACATCCGTACATAGTTTACGGAGAAGTCTAAGAAGCATCGATGGCTGCATTTCTCGCGTCAAACTTACCTAAAAATAATTGTTAATTAATCATATTTGCGTCAAAATTATTAAACGAATTAAAAGCAAATATTTTTTACAAGAAAATCGGAGACAACTTCTCGCTGGCCTTTAGTTAGCGTTTTGACTTTAGCGAAACGATAAACAGTATGAAGTGTGGCGTCCAATAGATTAGCCCACGTGTCAGCGTTAGCGAAGAAGTGACAGTGTTTTATCATTAGTGGCAGAACAGCATTACCGAGATATCTATTAATCGCTAACGACATCTCACTCTCAGCGCCGTCAGCTTTCTCTAACATAGTGGCAGCTCTCAAGTCAGGCAGAAATCCTTCTTCCAGTAAACGGAAGAATATTTCCTGCGTTTCGATTCCGTACACTCTCTCCAAAAACAGGACAATTGACTGCTTATGAACGGGAACGAGACTCGAAGGCATATCCGATTTACCTTTCAGTTTAAAATGTCAACAATTAATTAACAAATCGATCAAAATATTCGCTAACAAACCATCATCGCTCGTACACTGAAGCGAAAATCGAAGCGATAATACGCCCTCCAAGTCATCCATCGGCACCAGTGATCGCAGAATAGCTCGCGCTCTCATGCACTCGTTCTTTCCCTGAGCTATAGTCGCAGCTTCGGGCGCACATCTGCCCAATACGTCCACTAAAGCGCAATAAAAGCTAAGAATAGACGCTCCCATATCGATGTAATCCTCGTCGTCGTCCTTAACCTCTCCGCGCACTATCTTTGCCTCTCTGTCCGCTATTATTTTATCGGACATAACTATAGCGTCCTTAATCGCGGCTAAAAGTCCCGGACCTTCGCCTCGAAGAGCGGGTCCCAAACACTCGGGACGTCGAATCAATAACCGAATCACGAGATTCGCGTTTTCTTCCACAGATTCTCCATTAACCCAAACGCAGAATCGAAGAAAGTCGAGGTAACGCTCGCCTTCTACGGGATCCCAACCAACGTCTGGATAGCCCTTATCGAGTAATTCCTGATTAGCTTGCAATCCACATCGCGACAGATATATCGCTATCTTTTCTAAATAATGTTCGCGCAATGCTAGCGCTAACTCTGGGTTTTCCATAAGCGAAGAATATGCGACGTCGAGAGGTGTTGTGCCGCGTAGTGATGGCCGCGACAGCAATATATTTGAATGTTCTAATAAAAAGTTTAAGTGATCGAACATCGCTTTCTGATTCTGTCGACCGGAACGGCAAAAGAAGCACAAAAACCGACAACAGGCCACAACCATGTCAGACATGTCTGATTGCGTTCCCAAAGAGCTTTCCTGAGCGTTCGCCTTCTGTTTTCCCAACGTATTCATCATAACGTCCATCACGTTTTCGTGCACACGAAGAATGCGTATGAGGTCTGGATGTTGAAAGAATACGCGATTGTTAACCATTGTCCACAACGAATGACGCATTATCTCCTCCTCGTCGGGTCCCATCTGAACGGGTAACAGAGCTCGAACCGTATTCAAGTTATTCAGTATATCTTCGACATCGGTCTTCGACTTATTGCTAATCACGTATGCTTTGCCCAACGCGTCGATCAATGTTCCCACACTGTTATAGCAACGCAATAGCAAATGAAACATTTGACGTATTAGTTCTCGATTCTCGATTTCCGCTTCTTCTGCCCATACAGTCACTGTTGTTACTATTTTTTTAATTAGTATGTCTTCGGGTGGTATTCGTTTGTCATCGGGTACTGCTTCGACCTGAATCCATCGAAATTGTATGTGTTAGAGCTATAATTTGGGCAAACAATAGTATATTTACCTTATGTCCCAAAGATTTCACAGATTTAACGATTGAAATCAGTTTTTTCGACCACGACTTCTTGTCTTCGCCATCGGATGATATGCCGGAATCCGATGAAGAGTCGTCACTATTTTCTGCGGTCACTATTTTAATCCTAGCCATTAGCGAATCGTGTAAATTATTAAGCTTTACGCGCATCTCGTCATTACATGGACACGAATCCAAGTTTTCTTCGTCCAAATCTTTGAACGATAGAATTGACTTCATCTGCTCTTTCGGTGAACAACGAAATTCGCGAGTTTTTTTGGCCGCAACAGCGGCTGGAAGGTCTTCCTGTTTGATTTCGATGTATCGCCGCAACTGATCCGTTTGCAAGTCTCGAACATAACTATTGCTGAACGCTATTATTGATTCGACTCGATGTCGAAGTTGAAGATCCATTAAATGGTGCAACAAATAACACATCTCTAGCTTAACGCCTAAATTCAATTAAAAATAAAGAAAAATGGTTGCAATTTGCGAGACAGAAATAATTAAAATTTAGAAGTGCTAACACTATAATAGCCATTTACGTGATCTTAAAAAATTAAGAAAAATCATAAAAAATGATAAAATAATTGTTGTGCGATAAATTTCAATAATATACAAACTGCGATAAAACGGTAAAATATTTTTGATTGAAAAATAAATTCCAAAATGTTGTGATTAACAAAATCATAAATACCTTCGGCTAAACTCATTTGCAACAGTCCTTTCATCCGCGATTCAGCAGCAAAATCGTAATCTGCGTCAAACGTTTCCGGATCCACAAGTATTAAAATCCATTCCAAATCCTGATCATCGATGCAACCAATGAGCAACAATTTATCGGCCAATTTAATGAGCGGCACAAACAGGTTTTCGTTCGAACCGCCGATCGGGTCCCGATTCGGTCGATTTCCTTTCTTGACGGCGTCGTCTAACGCCTCCATAACGAACTGCTTCAATATATCGACCGGAAAGTAAGGACTCGACAAGTCTTTAATTGATTCGACTTTTTCCACGCGTTCCGACATTCGCATCACCGGTCGAATAGACACGCAATCGAGAGACGATATCGAGTGAACCATAGATTCGTTTTGGTATAACTTTTTAATATTATCGCCGATCGGTACTATAAACTCGTTTTGCGTGAGACTTCTGGCGTATGCGTGAAATTCGAGGTGAAGTGCAATAAGTAAGTCAGCGAATCCAGTCCTTAATGGACCAGACATGTACTCAGACTGTATGGCATACAGTAATTGTTTTTCGTCCACATGTCCGCAGATAATATGCGCCGCTCTATTATTGCCTATAAATATTACGATTAGACACTTCATTGCCATATATTTTATGGCATTTCACGCCATTGTCGAAAAAAAAGATCAAATATTGAATACCTTGGAAACATAAAGCGCCATACAAAGCAAGTGTTTGCGCGTGAAATTGAAGCAATCGTTCGCATTCAATCAACTCTAACACGTCTATCGATCGATCCTCTTCTGGAATGTGCACGACAAGCATCGATACGGGATCTTCGCATAGCATAGACCAGCCACGTATGTCCGATAGTTTTAACGCGTGTGGCTTAAGCGACACGTTTGGCACACGTGACCACTGATACGCTTGCAGTGATTGCACTTTAAGTCTCGGCGGACACTGCGGTAATAAGTGTTTTTCACTCGTACGCAGAATAGCTGCCGATAATGGCAGAGTAGTGGGTGTTCTTCCGAGTTCGAACTGAAGACATTCTTTGCTCGTGGCTTCAAATATTATAGCAGGAAATAATTTAGTTCCCGGTTCTAACCGATACTTATGTTTAGTTGGTTTGCCATCGGCTGTGAATGTTAACACACCCGTCGAGATGTCGATATGACATCCTATAAACATGCCTATACAACATCCACAACAAATCCAAATCAATTATAGTACAGACAAGTTAAACCCAAAATTGATGTATACCTTGATTAGATCGCGATCCCTGCGCCGCTTCGTCGGCATGCACTTCATTGTAAAGTTTGCCGGCGTTCAGTATATAGCAATTTTGACGCTCGAAATAGTCAGACAGGTGTCCGTCTTCTGCCCAAACCTGAAGCGTCACTCGTCTCACTTTCGACTCGTCAAACAGTTTGTCGTAATGCTTGAAATTAGCGGTAACCCAACCGCAGTATACGTGTGACGGGTCCTGACCGGGAAATATTCTCACGCCATAGAAGTACTCGTCAACCAAATCCAAAACAGAAGAGTCCAACTGATCGTTGCTCTCATCCGGCAATATATCGGTTTCAATCTTCGCTTTCGATCCTCGTCTTGAGCTCAGGTTCGCTGGAAGTGTTGGTCGTCTAATAAATTGCGTATAAGGCATAGCATTAGATTAATAGTAATGGTATTAAATGGTTACTGCGTTTACCTTAAATTACTATTACTGCGTTCAACTGTTGCACCCGATTGTTGATACGGCATATTTACTCCACGAAATGATGCGTTATGTATAGCAATAGCGGGCGGAACCAAACCATCCATTCCAGTCTCAGCCGCACGACCGCCAGGTTTTGCGCGTTGTTTGCCCTTTGCTTGCATTGGATCTTCTTTTTTACTCGTGAAAAATCTAAATGGAGATCTGCTTCGAAGCTTACGTTCCGCTTCGCTGGGCTCGAGAGTGATCTGAGCTTTGTTTAGCTGTTCAACGCTCGTAGACCTCGTTTTATTACCGGTCGAAGCCATGATAGCCTGCGCTTCAAGCAATGTCGGAACTTTAAGCTCGTTTTCGAATGACTTAGTCTTCGATAGCGATCCCTGTCTCCGCAAACTCCACGGCGACTGATTGCTAGTCGGCTGAGGAGTTGGTGTTTCGCCTCCATCTTCGCCCTCATTCTCAGAGTATGGACGCTGAAGGTCTTTCACGTCAGACAACGAAAACCCTTATTTAAAAATCAATCATTTTTATAATTACTTCGGACCAACAATAAACAATAATTTATTTCAGAAGAAGTTATGAAAATAAAAATTAACGTATTCGCGTCAATAATTCGCGCATTAAGTAATATAAGAGTATATACCAGACTGAAGCATGTGCTGCTCGAGTTTGGCGGAGTGCATGAAACCCACTCTTTCAGTCCTGTTTCGCCTCATTTTTCGCTTCAACTCTTCCCAACGCGCAGACTTTTCTAACTCATCGATCAAATCGTTGTGTACGGCAACGGGAAGTGACAGTTTCAAGAACTCCCAGCTGGCCTTCTCTTGCGTTTCGAATAATTTATGCGATATTTTAAGCGCTGGCGGAGAATCACTGCCAGCAGGTATTCTCACCACTTCTACGTGCGAACACTCGTCCACATCGATGAACACCGGTTCGTCTTTATTAAACCAGAACGTCATGTTTCGGTTCATATTTACGCAAAACGGTTGATAACCTTCCTGTTCACCAGATTTTACCCAAAACTTAAGTTTCGCAATCGAGTTTAAAGTTAAGATTTTACCTGAAGTCCGCATAACGTGAAATATTTAAGCGCATTGATGTCCTGTCCAAACGTCAATTTAACCTTTTGTCCCAAACCGAGCGTAAGCGCGGGAACATAACCGCCAGAATCGCATTGCGGTAACTCTGAGAAAGCACTTTCACCTCCAACTGCGTCAAGAAGTAACTCACCGTTAAGACTAAAGCTGATGGTTCGGTCGTGTAAGTCCAACATACACCCAATCACATCAGCTATTTGTACCTTAAATCAAATAAATACAACATTGATTTTGAATAAACTGAGTGACAAACGTATTAAAAATCAAATAATAGAATATTGGATATAAACCTGTTTCCCAAAAGATTCGGAAGAATTAGCGAACCATTTTCTTCCATTACAGCAGTCGTAAGACCACGAGTGGTCATCGCCTCCCAATTCAAATGAAGGTGAAAACAATACATTAGCCCATCCAACCCTTACATTACCGGTTGTGAGCACTTCTACTTCAAAATACCATTTACCAGTGTTTACGCCGTAAGTCTTCTCCGCTCTGTACGAACGAAAGTCGTAGCGATCCTTACTTCTCGGTCCTAATAGTGACGCAGCTTCCGCTGCGGTGTCACCCGTTGGCGGCTCAAGATTGTAACCGTACGCTATTAACGTTTTCACCTAACAATTCAAATTTTATTAATCAGATTAACACATAAAATATGAAATATTTCACACCGTTTCAGATGCGGTGTCTTTATTTGCTTTTTTAATGATGTCGTCAACCAATTTATACGGAACTAAATGAGGGCTTCGGCGCGTTAAGTGATCCTCAGTCCTGCCATAAGTCCACGCCTGAGCTATTCTCTCGCTCGCCCACACATTGTGCGTGTTTTCTGCTAACATTTCTACCAATTCATCCAATCTTTGGCTTAATTGAATGGAAGACAACTCTAAAGGCGCGGGTTTATAGCCGTTTGATTGAAGGTATGTGTCATTCGGTAAACGAATCGTTTTAATACGTGCCTGTTGTTTGTCGACTGTAATTCGATAGCCTATTGATAAATGCAACAACAAAACTAAAAAATTGAATTTATTTTTGTAGAACACTGATCTCAACCTAAAGCTATAATCGTTTTGAGTGTTTGCAACGCCAGTTGAGTGTCGTATTTCTTTTCAGTTGCGGGCAATCGTTCGAACGAAGTGAGACACGGATGTCTCTTATGGTAATCGTCGCGAACGTCGCTGTGCAGCCAACCCGCCTCTATCTTATTCATTGCCCACACTTCGTGGATATTTTCGGCGAGTTTGTCCCTAACGCTTTCGATATATTGCGGTAAATTTATTTCCTTCGTGTCGATCAGGTATGGAACAAACGCTGTGTCGTCAATACGTTCCATATTTGGACCAAATATTATTCCTGTTTTTGTGGTACAATTTATTATCTAGAATTTTGTTTTTTCTCCAACAAAAAAAATTAAAAAAACGTCTATGAATGGAAACCTTTATGCAATTCTCCGAACTGAAAACATGGTTCAATAGTTAGCGTTTGCATCGGCAGTAATGTCTCGCAAAGCGGTGAGTGTGCCTGCGGTGGACCAAACTTAAGCCTTCCGTGATCGCCACCGAACAAGAATCTGCACGAATATTTCGCGCTAAAACTGATGACCGGGTAAAACATGCCATCGGTGTTAAAGTTTCGCAAACATCCGCGAACCGGCACTCCATTAACCGTAAAAGTTATTAGCGGTATGTTTAGGTCCAGAATGCAACCAATCACGTCGTTTTTCTTGAGAAAATCTTCGCCTTCGGGAACAGTGCGTACGAAGTTGTATCTGCTGGACGTCCATATGTAAGAGCCGTCAAAACCGAATGAGTATAAGTCATCGCCGACACCATTGCCACCCCATTTGGAACCGCCGCTCGGGTATGGAACGTAACCTAATAATATGGCGATAATAATGTGTTTATAATTCAAATACTAATTAAAACTTATCGGTTGCGCACCTTTAGTGTTCGCCCATCCGATTCTGAAGTGCGGCAATAAATGCGTTACCGGTTCGATATAATCGATGGTCACTTCGAAATACCATCGCCTATATATCGCCGAATTGTCAACTTTTCCGATATAGATATTGGGTCTCATGGACGCCACGTGGTCTACGAGTCGCGTTTGCAGTAATAGATTACGACTTGGAAGCAAATTATCACTTATATTGTTTTGCGACGAACGAACCTGTTATTAACGTAAATACGAATTATTCGCGAACAACAAAAGAAATGAAACATATATGTCTTACAGCCACACCATTACCCACGCATAGCGAACAAAGCACGTCTAATACTTTAGGATCGCGTCCATGCTTTTCCAGCAGAGATATAATCACTTTAATGTGCGACTCTTTCATCATATTCAGCGCTTCCGGAGAATCGATAAGAACGCAATGCAATACATCCAACATTCCGGTGCCTTCGCTCGCCTGTTGCGATGACAGCGACGAAAATAGCCAATCGAGACGATGAGACTGAGCGAATTGAGCGCAATTCGTATGATTGCCTGTTCAATACAGTG
Organism: Phthiracarus crinitus; assembly: GCA_034698025.1. NCBI lineage: Eukaryota > Metazoa > Arthropoda > Arachnida > Sarcoptiformes > Phthiracaridae > Phthiracarus > Phthiracarus crinitus. The sequence continues at coordinate 4,238 of JAQGAW010000933.1, read as the reverse complement.
AGTGATTTATATTTCAAATGCATTTACTGTATGTCTACCTTTAATTATAGCGGCGAGTAATTGATACAAATAGCTGGTAATAGCGTCCCAGTTTGAACTGCTCTCTTCGCCGATCAGTGCCACCAGAAGACCCTGAGTGGAGATTACGTTGATTTTGTCGATCGCTTCTAATATCAAGTTGAGTATGCCTTCCTCTTGAAACAAGTCTTGTCGATTTCGCAACGCTTTCAACTTATTCTGCTTCTCTTCGTGATCGCAACTCTCGTCCGGTTGAGCGAAATAACTGATCAGGTCTTCCAAACACATCTTCATCTCTTCCTGATCGCTGTCAGTAAACAGTGGAACTAAAACAAGCAGCGGGACATAAATTAATAACCAAAGATTATATCATTTTGATTTACTATTTGGTTGAGGACTCGGAGACAGAGTGGTAAGAGTAGGAGAAGGAGTGCCACTTCTAGAGCTATGCAATCGCGATGTACTTCGAGACGCGTGAAGTGTATCCAATTTCGTTATGAATCGATTGAATTGTGTCCCGCATTTCCGTATTACGCGAGCGGTTTTCGCTTCTTCTTCTTGCGATCTCGAAAATTCCAGTCCATCATCCATTTTGCCCTCTTCTGACATTATAGCCTTTACATCAATTAAAGCAAATCATTAAAAATTACTTTGATAACAATCAACAATATTAACCTGTTTTTCTTCCACTTTGCCGACTCCTCTCTTCTTTGTTTCGTATGTGCGATAACTTAACCATAAACCAGTGTCGATGTGCTGCAAGAACACAGTGGTGTCGCCATACTTAATCAGTGGCGAACCGATCACTTCCTCCTCTTTTTCGTCGAGCACTATCTTCTTGTCATCTTTGGTTTTACTCAAACAGAACGCGGTTTTCTCGACCGATGCCGTCTCTCGCGACAGCAAACACACTTCTCTGTTCTCGTTTATACCCAGGTATCGACCGGTTGTGATATGATGTATGCGTAACGGATATCCCCAATTAATAAATCCTCCCGACCTTTAGACAAATTTTTTAATGTTTTTTCCTACATTTGTTCAATTAATTAATAAATGAATTACCATTTAGTCCTTACTAAGTCCAATCGCCACAAACTCCTCGCCTGATTAAAAACCGCTCCGCCTTCGTATACAACGGTGTTCTGTTCCGGCGATTCGGACCAGTTTGGCGGTACTGTCAGACACTCATCTCCGCCGTGAAAGAAGCGAAGAACTTCGCCGCCAAAAACGAATCCCACGTTTTTAACTCTTGAAGCTCCGGTACCGAACGGCGCGATTGACCAATGAGTTTGATGAAACGACGCGTTTACTATCGATTTGCATGACTCGATCGCTGTATGCTATTTATCAGTGAATTATCGCATCAATTAATCATAGTGTTATGTAAATTAGTTTTTCATTGCAACTCATGTTGTTTTGATCTTTAATTTTAATTTAATTTTTATTAAAGTTATGTTCAATTTTTTATTTAAATTTTATTCTTTATTTTGATTTTTTACATTTTTTCGATTTAATTTTGTTTTTTGGAAACTAAAACACTTCTCCACTAATAAAATGAATGCAACACTGTTTTGGTACGAATTTAAACATGAAATTCATTCATACGATCATTGAAAATAAAATTCAATATTCAAAAGTTAAACATTTTTAAAACGCAACTATTAATAGATAAAGTGTTTCTCATATTTTAAATAAAAGCCAGACACTGCACGATATTTTTTCTTTTAAGAATATTTTCTTCATTTTTATGCGTCATTACAATAACTTAAACCATTAGAGATATTGTTTTTTCTTATTAATATATATATTTGAAAGACTAAACCCATTAATTGTTGTTATGACTTAAATTGAGGATGACTTACCAAATACCTTTCAGTGGCGACAGACACTAATATAAGATCGTCGCCGACCCTAACCTTCTCGCCCTCAGATCGCTGTTTGGACGCGGGATGTATTGTCCACCAACACGCCTCTCCCTGAGAGTGTTCCTGAAGACCGACATCGAACGACAGTTTATCGTTAGACGAACTCGTGGACAGACATGACAAATACATGTTTGAGTGACCGTGTCTTAGTAGCATCGCGTGTCCATATAATAGCGTTCGATGTCCTCCACCGCCACCCGATTTCTGTTCATCGGCCTCCGAATCTCCTGCCGCCTCAGCGGTTATCATTTCCTGCAGCGCTCGCACCGATAATGCCTGTTCAATGACAAACACGCACGAAGACATCTCTGATGGAAAATTTTTGTCGGCAATGTTTTCGAGAAAGCAGTGCCGATTTCCGAACCCTTCGGCCGCCAAACAAACTCTGCTTCCTGTGGCGCCGTGTTGTAGACACGCCATGTCATCCTATGTATTATAATAAATGTCATTTTTTATCTAACAATACCCGCTCTTTTCTTAATTTCTACTTAATTTGAATATGTTGTTATCAACTGTTAATTCAAATGTTCGTTTTGTTTTCTTAAGTTAGCTTTTGTTACTGAATTTGTTATTTTAGTTTTTATTTTTGACAATCTAAGCGATAAATCACAATTCGGAACAACAAAAAAAAGATTTTATATTTTTGTTATTAAATTTTTCAAATAAGTATTTGTTAAAGTTATTTATATACCGGTAATAATGTTAAGCAAGTTTACATGCATTCGACACACAAGTTTTGGCGTAAATCACGAAACGTGTATAAACACTCAAAGCACACACAAACACACGCCTATAAACTTATTAATCCATAACTCGTTTCAAGTTTTTAATTATAGTATCAATTGTAATATATTTTAACGAATATAAATAAAGTTATAAATTAAGAATTAAAAATGAGAGAACCGTTCGAAGGAACGACACGTCGTCCTGTTCTGAACCTCCATCTGAGTCACCCATCGCTTAATTTGAATTTTTAATTTTGAAAAAAATTAACAGTAAAATATTAAATTTATAGAATTAATAACATATTATTTTATCACACATTTTAAGTCGCATTCATTATTTAAAAAACAGAAGCAATTCTGACGATCAGGAAAAACATAATAGTTTATAAATATACAGAATATATACGATATGGTGTTAAGGATGCGCTTTACTATCAGCGATACACTGATTTCACAGATTCATCTGCAGCTGCACTGATTCGTTGTTTCTGTTACGTATAGCGAGAGTTAAATTTGGATTTTTATACATCTTTCTATTACGGATTTTCCAAGTGCTTGTATTTTTAATTTGTTACGAAAATAAATTTTCGCTTACGATTGATAAGTGGGAAGAAGAGAGACATCCAGTATACAGTTATGCAAATAAGTGCGCTATAATTTCATGAAAAATGTAACGCTTTAATGATAATTTGTTTGATAATAATTATAAAAATGAAAATCAAGTCATTAATTAAAGGTTGATAAACTGAATAAGTAATGTTTTAAGTCTCAATTTAAAAGAAATTAAGATATTTAGAGTTAAACAAATCTAGTTTAGCCATTTATTAGTTAATTATAAGCATTCAATTATGTTTTATTAACAATAAGGAAACTAAATTCTTATATCACACTACAGTATACAAAGTAAGTAACGGTATATTAAGTTTTATCACACATTTCATATTAAACTGATTCACGCGCACAAACAAATAAATTAATCAAAAAATTAATACGTTAGGATAAGTACATCTTATTAATTACATTACAATTAAAATGAAGATTAGATTTTATATGGTTTTCTCGATGCTATTCAATACATTGGAATCCAGTTTAGATCCTGTATATTAGAAACTATTGACCAAAAAATATGTTCAAATAATTAAGTTTTTAATTTCAATTTGTTCAGACAATAGCGATGTGTATCGACGGAGAAATCGATACTGCGGTTATGACTAACGATGGAAGTGCTTATATATTTATGGATCAGTGGTATTGGAAATTAAGTGACGATTTAAGCGCTGTTTCTGGCAATTCCAGTAAAATATCGAATGATTGGCCAAATTTGCCAAATAATATGGACACTGCTTTCTACATGTCATCACGTAATCAAATCGAAGGCAAAACTATATTTATAAAGGTTTACTGTTATCGATATATCATATCATACCTTATAATATATGTTACAAACGATTGTTATAATAATAATTATATAATACATAACTAATAGAATAATATTTGGTACGCGTTTGACAATAAAAAGTTTGTTAGCAAAGGGTATACTAATTATTGGCAAGACTTTCCATCGCATGTA
>JAQGAW010000932.1:0-22781 GCA_034698025.1 Phthiracarus crinitus | reverse complement strand
TGCTTCCCAGTTTTTGAGCTAAGCTCAACCAGTTCAAGCTCAAGCTCAGACTAATTGAGCTTATTCTCATCATTACTAATTTGCTAGTTTATATGCAATTTTACAAAAATTGAAAAATGGTCATTTAAATCCGATGATTCTTGCGAATTCCATAAAATTTCGTTTAAAAAATATGAGGAATTTCATAAACGAAAAATTTATTTTACAAAATTTTCAAATTTCAAATTCAGATAGTATTTTCATATTTTTTTTAATATTCTTTGATTTATAAGAAAAGTCTTATAATAATAAATGGTATTTTTAATGCTATTTTGGTCATTTTTAAAGCAATTTATAGCGCTATTTTATATACTGTACTATAAATGCTATTATTTTGAGGCTCTAAAGATTATATTTAACTTTTAGAAAATAGATGCATATTTTCTCAATTTTAGTAAAAAAATAAAATAATTGGTCCTATTTTTATTGCTCAGTTATGTTTAACAGAATGCAATAAAACTAGGACTAAATATGTAACCAAAACTTTTGTTAGTTCAAAGCGAGTAAAGTGTCAAAACTAAGTTTATTAAATTCTAATGAAAACATCAACTTATTTATATTACATAATTGCATTAAAACGTAACATTTAAAATAACTTTCATACACAAGTTTAATATTTAAATTAATATTTCTCTAATATTTTCATACATTTGCCTATTAAACTGTATAGAAATATTACTTATTTTTTATGCATAAATGCAACGTATAGTTTTTCTTTAGTTTTTTCATGCACTTATCCGATGCTTTACATAACTTTTTACAACTAGCAATATAAGCAAATTATTTAAAATTAATATTTTGATAAGAACTTGTAAATCAATGTTCATTTCTATTTATTACACTATAATAAGCGATTAAAGTTATCATTAAACTCAAATAACACATAATTAATTTTTTTGGACATAAGAGTTAAATTTTGTTTGCAAGGTTTAGTACCAGATTTTAAAACATTTTTAAAAGAGAATTTAAAAATTTTATTATATCTGTTAATATAAAAATTATTTTTAAATTTTGCAGAATAATTTCAGTATTTTTCGATTAACGAGGAAATGTGAAGCTTTCAAAAATGAGATATTATCCGTAATTTCAGTGCGAGTCTAAGCATAAATAAAAACGACACTAAACGTAGTTTTGCAATAAGCATCTAAGCATCAACTCATTCAATGCACATTTAAATGTAAATTTTCATGAAATTCGTACCAATAAATTATTTAGTGGACAATCGCCGCAAAGCCGTATTAGTATTCTACAGTCAGTTTAATTTTTAAAATGTTTATTAATCCCAAATATTAAACATACCGTATTGTGGACAACAATAAGTTTAGAAGTTTTTATTTCAATACTTTTACATTCTATTAAAATTCTAAACAGTATTTTTATAATCAAAAATCGTTATGAAACTTTTCGCGGCATATATTTCTAACGAACTAATTGTGTGTGAATGCGAAAATAAAATTAAACATAAATCGGGAATAAAACCTATGTTAACAAATATAAAGTTATTCTCTGCTTTTATTTAAATCGCGTTTAAGTTTGCATTGCATTAACGAGTAAAGCGAGTAAAATCATAAGGTCTATGACTTCTCATAAAAAATATATTCTAAGGTTTATTCTACTTATTGTTGACTAACAAGCTATTAACAACTGACATATATATCTTAAATATACTTAAACTCACTTTTAATTTTTGGAAATGCAATTATATTGTATGGATAGCTGAATAGCAGCACAAATAAATGATCATAAATAGCGTATATATTGGCACACGTTATATCGTTTAAATCATTGTCGATTAAATTACTTTTCAATATAATGGGAAAATTGTTAATAAATCAAAAATATTTTAAATTTCAGGTTTTATTATCTCACGATCCAAAAAATATTGATGAAAAATTTTATACTTGATTTTATCGCATTTAATACTTTTTGTTACTAACTTTGAAATTCGGTTGTAAAACAGTTTGTGTAAGAATTTTATTTATTTGTTAAATTTTGTTATTTTTATCTAAACTAAAACATTAAGGCATAATCGCAATAATAAATGTATTGCTCAATCAGTAATAATTCTTATTGCGAGAAAACTACAAAACAATTAAAGTTCAGCTTTATCTTTTAAATGCTTCTTGTGTATGACATAAAATACAATATAGACGAGTGACTTGATGTCTACGGCCATATCACGCTGAACACACCGGTTCTCGTCCGATCACCGAAGTCAAGCAGCGTCGAGCCCGGTTAGTACTTGGGAGGGAGACCACCTGGGAATACCGGGTGCTGTAGGCTTTTTTTATATTTTACTCTGCCTTAAAGCTGTTAACGGGATGGTTAAAATTTTTAGTTATTCGTTTCTGATTTGTTCGGTTAAACCGATTTTAAATGAACCTCACAATAACCCTATAAACATGTATTATTGACTACAAATTTTTTATAATATAGAATTATAACGAAATCGTATGACTTATGCCAATACAGTAATGTCTATTACATAAAATAACTATAAAGTGGAACTAGTGATAAAAAAATAACTAAAAACTAAACTGCAAAGTCATATATCATGACCGTATCTTGTTTTTTCATAATTTACAACAATTTAATCTTTGAAATAGTAAATTATATAAATATTATTTCCATCATTAATATTAGTAATCTAATTATGGATTATATCATAGGATTTCTACGCACTAACACAATGTCAATGATTTAAGTTGACAATCACAGTAAATTACAAACAAATTTACACTTAAGATTAGAATAAAGCTTTTACATAACTCGTATTTCGAACCAAACAATGTAAACCCAACACAAGTTCGTTAGTGTAAGCACAATAACTAGAATCTCCAAATTCAGAAAAATCCTTCTTTTTTGAACAAAAATATAACTAATATATTATCATATGCGGTCGAATCATATAAAAATAAGGATTTTTATCCCCAATTTTTTCCTGAAAATCCTTAATTTTACTACTTGTTTACTGATAACTCCTGAAAAATATGATAATTACAATTTTCTTTTCCATTGAGAAAACTACTTTTAACCCCTAACGTATAAGTATCATTTTTTGTTGGATTATCCTGAATAATCCTGAATTTCAACCATTTTCCTTTTTCCTTCCTGAATATGTTCCGATTTTAGTCCTGAATTTGGCGACTCTAAAAATAACTATGGTATTTTTAAAGTATAGTTACTAATATTAATTTACTACACTTTTACTAAAATCTTTTTAATTATCAAAAAAGTAGAAAAATAAATCAATTTGATTATTTTGAATGTATTGATGTGAGAAACTTATTAAATCAAAGCCAAATCACCAATTGATCACTGCTTACCTTCAATATACAAATTTAAATTATTCGTGTAATTAATATTACTTTCAAAATTTTCAGATATAATAAATTGATAAATGATTTCAATGAATTGCTGGCATATTTATTTTGCTTACAAGCTTAGAAAGGATCACATTATAGTTATAGCGATTTATGTAAATATATATATATATAATAATTATAATTATATAATTAAAAAATTACATGTATTAATAGTATATCAAATATTGTATGCATTTAACAAACATTATATTATAAAAAGTATTTTGTGAGCGAGAAATGCAATAAATAGCATAATTAAAAATTGGCACTGGAATTGTCTCATAAAGTCAAATGATTATCTAATTTACATAGAGATTAATCCAATATATAAGATAGCCATCTGCGGAATGCAGATTCATTTAATTAATAGCCTTTAGCATAAGATATTGATGGAATTGAATAAGCGGCTGCTACTGGATTATAACTCGCTGCTCTATATAAAGGTGCCTTCACTATTGGAGCGGCAATTACTGGAGCTTTATAAACGGCTGGTGCTGAGTAAACCGCTCTCGGGGCTGAGTAAACCTAATATTAGATTAATATTTTATTGTTATTCACTTTTAAATTATATAGATTCCGAATACATACAGGTTCAACATAAGTTGGAGCAGAATATGACGGTGCCTTATATGGTACGGGAGCAGCGTATTGAACCTATATATGACCAAATATCAACATTAATTACAAATAAACAATGGATTTCTTAAAAATATATGATTTACCGGTGGGGCACTGGATTGTAATTGAACAGAGGCTGGATCTATAATAATACCGATAAATTCGTTAATTAAGATTTATAAATTGAATGAAAGAATAGGATGATTACCTTGATTTGCAGTTCCGGGTTCGTTTGTTTTAATTGTCGCTCTAATTTATTTAATAATTTTGTGCTTATAAAATCAAAAATCTCGTGGGAAAGTGATTAATGAATAATAAATACCTGAATCCATAATCATCCGCAACGTAATCTACTTGACGATAAATACCATAAGCATCTTTGTAACCATATGAACCTAAAATTATGGAAATACCGTTTAATCACTTCCTTATCAATTTTAAATCTTCTTTTTAAATCGTTTTCTTTTTTAATTTTTCAATTATTTGGATAATTAACCTTTTTTGTTGCCGTGTGCGTCACCGCTCTCTTGTTGTTGAAGAGCTCCGCCATAACCTAAATGAATCCAAATCATTTGAAACGAATCTTTAAAATTCATGTATTTCTTATCTTACCATCATTTATATCATATCCGAAACTGTATGGTTCTGGAGGATACTATTAATTAAATTAAATTGTTTTATTAGCCGAAGAATTCTTAAATTAGATTTTTCTTTTTATAATTATTTCATATTATAAAAGGAAATTTAAAATTATATCTTAATTTAGCGTTTTTGAAGCGATTACATAGCAATTATAAGTTGATTAAGAAAAACGCAACTTATTAACAGTTAGTTTAATATATGATTTATGAAATCATGTAATTTTATATTATTCTGCAAATTGAGTCAATTATTTTAAGCACAGGAAACACTATTTTTAAATTACTATAACGATTTATTTTAATTTAATTACAACACAAAACGCCGCTTAAATGAGCTAAAGTTTTAACGATACGATATTTAAATACTTAAATCTGATTATTAAAGTTAAATTTAATTTTGCTTAAATAAAATCAAATGTTTTAAATGTATGTATAATTTATGTGATGTATATAATTTTGCGTATAAATTAAAGCAAATAATATTTTAATATACCAATAGCACATTAAAATTCATAATTACATAAAAGTAAAGCGAGTGGTATGTGGTATTCTTGGTTCGCAAATATGCTTTAATGACAAATCACGCAAATTATACTGTTTCCTATATTGCCATTTAAATAACTCCTTTTTTAAAATAAATTTACGAGTTATTTCAAAGCTCTTATTTTCTGCTAATCACTAGATAAGATTGCATAACAAACACATTATATTTGTGTCGATTTGAGAGATCGTTGCACTATCAATAACGTATGATTGATTGAAACATTTTTCTTAGTGTTAAATTCACTTCAAAAAATTGCTATGCATTGCTAAATTTAAGCAATTTTTTGCATAATTCATTTATAAAAAATTTTTTAACTTTACTTTTTTATTTGACTTAAGTATTCCAAATTTTTACTCTAATTTTATGCTTGTAATGTTATTAATATTTTTACTATTTATAGAAGAAAAAAACTATTCCAAATATTTTGAATAGCTTTAAGGTATATCCGAAAACTATTAAAAATATGTAATAAGATTTATAAAAATTTAATATCCACATAAAAATTCGCGGAAAACTTCAAATATTGTATGAAGTGGAATATTAATGAAATAACTTTCCATATTCTTTCAAATTTAACGATTTTTGGAATTATTATATGACTATAAATTAAACTTTTAAACCACTTTTACAAATATCAAATTAGTATTACAATCACTTGCAATATGTTTTACAAGTACTAATACTTACAATATATTCATATAATAATATATGATAGCAATAAATTTCTAGAAAATTGAAATAACTTACGACTGGTTCGGGAGCGTAAACTTTAGCGGGCGCTGCATATGTAGGCGCGGCATACACCTGGTTGTAAGTCGGAGCTGATGGTCCATACACGGGCTGATACCCAGCCATAGCCATTGGAATAATTGCTAAAAGTAATATCTAAATAGAATAAAATATAATGTGGTGAATGAAGCATTTAACCATCATTATCGATATCAATATTAAAGCAATCACACGTCAATTCACTTCGTTAATCACCCATTCTTTTTCACTTTATCGATAATACTGTATTTAAAAAAACGATTAAATCATACCTGAATCATTTTTGGATAACAAAAAACAAAGTTTTTATTGAAGACAATTTAAAGCACAGCTGCCGTAAGAAAACAACTGCAACACTTAGATGTGGTCAATGCGTGTGTTGTCTGCATTAATTGCCTTTATATACTAATTATGAAAGAGGAAAGTGGAGCAATAGGTATGGACGAAAGAAAAACTCGCTTTCTCTTTCACTTTCTCTTGAGGTCCGCTGGACTCGCGATTGCGATAAAATCAAATTGAGGTCGTTTTGTAAAACACTTTTGGGTGTGGTTTATTAATAATCGCTTTAGGATTGGGTGCAACCGTCACACCATCGCTGGCCAAACTTCAATACGAACGACAATTATTTAGATTCGATTTTCTGCTAAAATACTTTTTGTTATTCGCCTTTTGTTTTCTTTTGATTTTTTCATTACTTAATATTTAACAACACTTTATTTATGGAAATCATTATTTACTATTTGACAAAAAATTAGAGAAACTTTTTTTCACAAATATTTAGATCATTTTATTTTTCATTTGATCAATTGATCAATGAATGCTGTATTAATATTCTTATTGTTTGCTTTGGATAAAAACCAAGAATGAACTTGTTTTGCTCTTAATTCTGTTTATTATTATTTTCTTTTTAATTTTTTTTATTTACTCTAATGCTCATAAATGGATAGATTTAAGTTTTATCAACAGATATCTGATAAGAATTTATAGTCTTAAGAAAATATGCAAAGTTTTATTTGGTCGTATAAAACATTGTTTTACCTTAAAAATGAAAACCCAAATCGGATATTATGTTTCTGTAAGTTTAGGGTGAAAACACTTAAACGAAACTAAAATCGATGGACTTTAATCCGAAAATGATTGTTTGTTTACACACAATCACGATTCATGACTTCCTAATTCATTTTACTAAGGCGTGTATAACTTTTATTTTCAGTTTTACATTCTAATACGAAACTACTGTTATAAAGTATATACAGTTTATTTAATTTGGATAAAGTCGTGCAAAACTTGACAGTGTGTTCGAATTTTGCGAGAATGTTATAATTAAATATATATAATTATTAAATAAAACACTTGCATATATCATTTTTTATAACTATCTGTTAGCATATAAATTATTATTAGATTTAACTTCAAAATATTAAATGAATCACACGCCGCAATTATTTACAGTATTAACTTTCTTATAAATTAATACGTTCGCTGGCGATTATTTGGGTAAATATATTTTTTAATCTTCTAATAATTTTTCGTTTCATGAATCGTTTTTAGTTTATGCGAGGTTTAATAAAAGCAGTTTACCAATTATTTTACAATAGACTTAAAATTTTAACTCGTTAAATTTATAGGTCCGAGTTGGCCCGAAGCCCAACAACTGCCCGACCTGACATGATTATTTACATTTTATTTAAATCAATAATGTATAATAGAAAATATTTAAAAATGTAAAAAATTAATAGTAAAAATACGTATTATTTCATAAAAAGTTTGTTAATTTGAATTCTGCCAAAAAATCTATTTTAAACAGTCAGGCCTTCTACTAAAAATTAACTAATTCTTTAATTTTAAACTTTTATTTAATTTACAAATTATTGAAGTCTATTTCATAAAAAGTTACTGTTTTTTAATTACATAACCCTCTAAAATTTTTGAAGGTTAAAAACATCATATTAATAAATTGATTTGTTAATTGAATTGAATAGCATTGAAGTATAAAAATTTTATAAGATCTTTTTAATTGGTTGGTTTGAGCGTTGAATCTCTCAGCTTTCTAGTCTTCGGCATTGTATTTTGCTCGATCGCTTTACATTGATAATAAACTAGATTTCTTGAAATGAGAAAAAATAATGCATTTGAACCTCTATTTCTAATTTTCTAAAAGTTTTGAATCATTTCATGATTTTATGAATGCAATTACCAGTTTATTGTACTAATATTTTAGTTTGTTTTAGTGCATTATTTCAAGTTTTCAAAGCCGATAATTGAGTCATTTATCCAAAAATCAGTATTAGATATATTTAAGTTAATAATGATTTTTCAGCAAACTTAAAATGATAGTTTAAAAAGTAAATCGTGACACACAGTAATTGTATGCAATTAATAATTTTAAAAATTTTTATTACTTAACAATACGTTGAAATTTATCTTTAAGGATAAATATGCCATAAATAGTTAGATAAAAACTAATATTTGGAAATGGATTTTAATTTCGAAATAATTAAAGCCATCAGCTATTAATTAAAAAAACCAATAGACTAAATAATAGTGTCATTAACAATATAATTGGGAAATTACAAAAAACTATGACAAATATTGAATATATTAAATCAATTTATTTTAAAATAATACAGTACTGTAATTCATTAAGATTTAGTTTTTTAGATCTAAAAGCGTGGCATTCGTTTTTCAGTATTCGAAAATTATGTGCACATCAATTTGATTGTTTTTAATAGAAAACTGGAATTAATTATAAAAGAGTCGAACATACCTATTAATGTTACAAAGAATTGCCAAAAACTATTTTTAAATTCTTTATAAGTTGTTAGACTAAAATAATAATTTTCATTATACTGTACCGGTATATGAATGGAATACAATCGATGTATTGAATGATTTTGTTGGACCCATTGTTGTCAGGAGAGAATTCAATACAAGTTGAACTATATTTATTGAAATCACATAAAATTCAAGCCTTAAATTTTTTTAGTTGTTATTGGGATCGTATCTTAATATTGGTATAATAGATCGCGTCTTAGTATAAAAGTGCTGTCGTTGAAGCACTGATACCGCCGCATACTGATTTAATCTTAAGAAAAACTATGCCTAAATCTAATTTTGAGATTATTATTAATTATACTGTTTGTATGTTAATTACCGTTATAAATATACCAAATACATTAACTATACCATATAGCACTAAATGGTATTTCTATTCATTAACATCTCTTCAAGTTTTTACGACTCATTCTTTACCCAAATTTTCCTAATAATTTATTTTTTCACTTTAAAAATTTGTATTATTATTACAAAAAATTATTATTGTTAATATTCTTATCAAATTACTATCGATCTTTTCATTTTAGGGTTTTTTTTCGAAATTTATTTCGATTTTAAAGATATACATTTTCGAAACTTTCTTTTCTATACATGTTTTGTGAACTAAAAAAACTTTCATATAAATTCAAATGAACCATAATTACAATATGCATAATTATTGACTTAATAAAATGAGTAAAAACAAGTGATTTAATTAATGACACTTCGATTAAGAATAATTTGTCCAAAACTTATAAACTGGAATTAATATTTATACTATTCATTTGCTGAGATTAAGGAAAAAAATAGGGATCATGGCTATGGCTATGTAATTGTGAACAAACTGCTAATTGCAACACTTTAAGCGGTAATTAGCCATACAAATAAAAAATGATGAATATGCTAATATTTTTTTATCGGAATATTAAAATATTCTTATATTGCAGTGTTAGTTTGTTAGTTGTCCTTTTGATATTTTATTTAAATTTATAGTATTATTTTTTCTAGATAAAAATTATATTTTCATAATTATCTTATTTTATCCCCGGTTAAACAAATCAAATAAAAATTATCATTTTTTCATAAATTGAAATTAAATTAGAATACCTATATATCGTTATCTTAAAAGCACATGGTCTAATGCTCGACTTTTTCTACAGAAATTGAGCTAATAATTTTTAAAAAATTTTCTAAAAATAAAAACACCAATATTGAATTAAGATACTTTTCCAAAATTATACCATGAAATTAAACATAAAATTATTAAAAATTTACTCAGCGTTTGAATAAGATTTATTCACTTTTACGGGAATATCAGATGCTTTCTAATAGCTGATGTTATACTTGCGAATAAATGATTGAAAGAAAACAGACTAAAAAGAGGAAACCAAAAAATTGATTCATAAAAGTCAAATAAATCAATGATAATTATGCGCTTTAAATGTTATTAAAAACGTAGAGACAGTGGGTTATAAGTCAATATAGGCTTAATTTTGAATAATAATGTAATCGATAACTGCTTCCTAACCCAATGACTTATAAAATAACTGAACTTTTAATACTCGATTCAAATTATATATTTAAACGAATATACCTTCAAATACCGCCCATTTATTATTAACTGTTTAGTTATTTCATTATTTATTCGATGCTGATGTGATAGAAAACCCTCGCGGAAATCGCCGAGTTTTGATTAAATTTTTTTATGTATTCATAAAAGTTTTTAATTTTAATATATATTTAACGTTTATTTTGCATAAACCAAAACTGTTTAACAAATTAATGTGAAATATAAACTTTAATATTTTTCATTGGAATAAGAAGACTGATTGATTATTTTCTTATTATTGAAAAATAAATTTGGACTCACTATAAAATTAATTAATGAGTTCATCAAAAAAGAACTAAAGATTATCCGTATATCTTAAGCAGTATAGTCATTGTTTCTCTTAATCTTCTCATTATAAAAGTACTCTATATTTGAATACAACTTCACCAAAATTATCTAATTAATAAAAAACGAAGCTTTAAATATTTAATAAAACTAATTGTTAATTTGCATACAAATTACGATTGCATAGTTAATCGTATGCATATCAACATATCTAAAACCTTTCTACACAAACCAGAACGAAGATGCAATTTATTGTCATCATATTATCGGTGACCTATCTTTTGTTACCGTTTATTTTGTTGCTTAAAAAATAAGTGCTCTTTTATAATCAGTATTTAAATTGCATAAAAGAACGCAATCCTTTTAGTGGAAAGTTTGGCGGAAATAAATCTAATTTAAACTTTGCTCTCATTTAGAAATGAAAAGTAAAGTAAAGTTTTCTTTATTATTGTTTGATTTCTTAATAATAGCTTTTACTTTTAATTTGATATATCATACAGTGTTAATGCATTTTATTGAGCTAATAATATATATTATTTATTTTCGTTTTGAAGTTTTGTTTTGTATATATTAGGAACTATATTGTATTATCATCATTGAAAGTATATTTTAGTCAAATACAAATTTAAGTAAATTTTATGAATTATTTATTTATTTATTTATTTTTGTTGAAAGAAAATATTGTAAATATCACGATTTAAATAATTTTTCAATTTAAATTGTTTATAAAATGAAGATATGCATAGTAAGTGATTATTAGAAAACTTTGATTTACTTAGTACTTAATACCAGATCAATTATTTTAAAATTACCTAATAATATAAAAGGACAGATTCATAGTTAGCGAATCTGTTAAAAAGTTTGTTAGACCAAGACTTATTTTTGTATTAAAATCCTATATTAAGGACAGACAAGTTTGAATCCTTAAACTAGACTCTTAAATCCCTTATATTGTACTCATAAAAAAGTGAACTAAAAACAACTAAATTTTTATATAATACTTTATTTTTAAAACCATTTTTGATTTGAATTTATTTTTTATTTTATTTTTCCGAACTTATTTCAGTAGACTTTGTAGTACATGTTAATTAGATTTATAATCAAAATTTTCCATACTTCTGTGTTTGCTTACATTTTGTTAATTAAATTTTGAGTGATAGTTTAAATAGATTATTATCAAAAATTTCACAACTGATACGATAAATGTTGCTTAATTTTAGATTTAAGTAAATAAATAAAAATTGGAACGAAAATATAAATTAGTCGTGCATTAAAATTTTATCTAATCTAGTCATTTAAATAGTTTCATCTGCGCTTTGCGGTGATATTCCTTAAAAGGGGTGTACAGAACGCAAACAGTTTTGACAAATTAATACTTTTACAGAGATAACAAAAATAAGCGCTTTATATTTTTGATAAATAAAAGTTTTAAGTAAAATTCTTTACATGCCATTTTTTATTTAAAACACTCCTGTAAGTCACCTTTTGTTTTATTCTTTTAATTTCTTTTTAGCATAAATAACTTTTTATTTGTTGTTAATAATAAATTTTAAATCTCGCTTAACATTTTCAAAATAATATGGTACAACTTTAAATTAAAAACCCAATTATATAGTGATCTTATTTTTTCAAAATTTTTCTAACTTTGTAAAATGAGATTTTGATAAACAATTTTAATTGAAAAGATCAAGAATATTGAATGTATTATTAAATTGTAAAATTTTTACATAGAAATTAATTATATAGAAATCAATTGATAATAATTAATCTCTAAATTACTACAGGTATTATAAAAAATTTTAATCTGTAACTTTTAGTTTTTTTTGAAATACTATAACTAAAATATCAAAAAACACCCTTAAGTAAATTATTTGTTTTTTTAAAATTTTTATCTAATTTGTAAAAGGATTTTGTAGTATTAAATTTTTTAATGAAAGGTTATTTTGTAATACATGATAACTTATCATAAAACAAATTGTCTCGCGTTTCTTTATATTTCTTATATTGTAATCTAATTTAAGCTTCAATAAATCAAAAACAACAATAAATAATATATATATATTCTTATATCAAGGGCAGAGTGTTCATCATTAAAATTTTAAATGCAAATTATTATTATGATCTTAAGCGTAAAAAATAATTAAGTATAATTTAGATCACAGAAAAGCACCCTTTCCTTAGGACAACAAATTTAAATATTTATGATTATAATATAGAAAAAAAGTTCATGAAACTACTTAAAATGAAAGTGGGATTAATCAATTTAGAGGAGCAGATGTAAATAATTTGTAATTTAGAATTAAGGTTATCATTGTTTGTTTTTTAAACTCTTAAAAATTTTTATTTGTTGCAAGAAAATCTCTCTTTTTCGTGTTTCAACTAAAACAGTATATATAATTCTATTAATTAAATTTTTTAGTGAAGTTAAATTCGCTCCGAGAAATAAATGTTGTAACTTTTAGTTTATACGAATTACAAAATACTTTACAAGTTCTTTAGCTACAAAACAGCTCTCAGAAAATAAGATTATTATCGTATTAATATTATTATTATTTTAAAGTCAGTCACAAATGCTTAAAAGGAAAACCGACTATCAATGGAAGTATCTTTATTTATCCTTAAAAAGAAAGAAACGAAATTAATTATGCGCTAAATAAGAATAATAATAAATTTGGTCAGCCTTGGGAATTCAGATTAAAATTATAATTAACACAGTTGTTATTGTCTGTGAATTTTTAATTAGAAAAGCTAAATAAACAATATAATCTTTGAAATATTAACAAACGCACAAAAGCATTGAATAAATTTTGCAACAAAGCAAAGGAAAATATTCTCAAATGTGATAATAGAAGCGGTGATTATTATGCAAAGCTAACTTTTTATTTCTAAATTAATTTTTAGATGTTTTTTTTTGTGTTTTTAGTTCGGAAAAATATTTAAAAATTGAAAACAGTTTTTAATTAAAATTATTTATTCCAGAGATTTCAATATTTAATTTTATTTGTTATGCAATATGTAACAAAATTGATTCTGAAAAACCTCGCTCTAACTGTTAACTATTCTGGAAATGATTTAATTATCATAAATATCAATAATTTTTAATTTTTAATCAAATTATTTATTTATTTATTTCACTCATACCCAATCGGATGTATTAGTGGGCAAATGTGTATATCGATTTTTCTTATTTAAATTTAAATTCTTTATGAAATTATGGCGGAAAAAACTGAATAGCGAACTACAGAAAACAGTACATACGGAGCACACAGTATTTGAGATGAGATTAGCATTTATTTTACGTTCGTTCTCCTTTTAATTTAAAGTGGCATACTGTGTGTAACGGAAGTTATTTCCCTTTAACGAATAAATCCCTATTACATTCTCTTACAGCAACTGCGGAACAGTTTTAATATTATTTTTAAATGCTGTGATTGTTATATAAATTGGTCTATAAAAGAACACCCGCTTTAATAGGTAATCGTATAATTATTGTATACACGGTATTACCCAAAATCATAAGAATTTAGTCTTAAAATGAACAGAATTTGAGATTTAATACAGAAAAGTTCTGACTCCATGCACTTTACTAGTGGTGCAAAAATTATGCAAAAGTTCCGTTCTGTCCAACAATTTGCAATCAGAAGTTCAATCTTGTTTAAGGAATTTTGTTTCGTCAGGTCCCGAAGCTTTATATTAATTTAAAACTTTATTTTCTGGTTTAAAGTCGACTATTTATATATAATTACCTCATTATTCATATATTACTGAAATTTTATTCACTTAAATGATTTGTTATGGGTTCTAAAAATCTCGATTTTTTAAAATTAATTAGTTATCAAAATTCTAGCTTAAAATTCAGTCAATAAATTCCATAAATATTGATTAATTAACGATGCAAATTCATGTCTAATTTATATCTCAAATTTACTTTATTTTATTGGATTTTCTAATTTAATTTGTAGGTTTGGGGCCTATGCTTGACGGACTTACTTCGGGACCGGGCTTAAAATTTTTATGTTTTCTCATTCTAATCTAATATGTATTTATTTGTTGGAAGTTTTAATAGAGATCTTCTACATAATTGTTAAGTATTAAAAAACGCTGAAAACTATGTATCATGGAAATAATTATTAAAACTGCTGTTTTCTTTAAGTAAAGTAATCGCGCAAATATTTGTATTCAGATGTCAAAATTTAAAAAATTGAGTTTGAAAACATGACTTTTAAGCTGTTTTTCTGAAATAAATTGCATTTAATGTTTTCTTTTCCCATATTATCTTATATCATCTTCAAGTAATTATTTAGTTTATTCCTAATTTTGTTTGAAGAAGATTTCTAATAAATGACGAGAGAGAGAGAGAGAGAGAGAGAGAGAGAGAGAGAGAGAGAGGTGCTTGAAAACTTTATTCAAACGTTATAATAATTCAACCCACATCTGGATTCCAGATTTAATCTATACAAAAATTTTAACGAAAAAGCCTTATTCTAAATTACCTCACAATTATAAGCGATTAGATTTTGTTATCATCTTTAATTTAGTATAAATGGCACAGTTATAGTTATAATGTTTAGTTTAGTGTACTTCTGTCGCTAAATGTTAAGTTTTACTTTTTGATTCACGCTTTTCTCACTATAAGGACAGTAATTTATTTTTTATATTTAAGTGCTTTAATTTACATTTATGTAAATTATGTGTTTCCGGAAAATATATAGGCAATTGGCTTATCAAACAGATACTGTTACAGTCAATAAGTTAACAAAATTTTGGAATCGGAATAATTGAAATTTTTGAAAATAATAACTTTTCAGAAAGTGGAGATTTTTTCAAAAAAAAGTCCAAGTTTGAGCTTTTCTGGAGGAAAAATACATTTTAGACAAAACATTTTAACAAGAAAAAGGTGACGGATAGATCGATTATTAGAGCGCATAATACTTGATACATAGGTTTTAGATAAGAAATACATCTTCACTTTGTCACTCCAAAAATAATCAAATTAATTTTTTTTTCTTAAATCAGATGTATCTTAATTTTGTTTATACTGTTCAAATTAATAAGTTTATAATAAGTTTGAGAATGAGTTTAAATTAAAATCAAAATAATTATTCATATTTAAAAAATATATCACTAAACTTTATAAAGTAAACTCTAAGTGCCCACTGTATGGTGTAAATCCATAAAGTAAAATAATTTTGATAAAACAATAAATATAACAGATAAAATTATTTTTATAATCTTATAAAACAAGAGAAAAAACAATATAAAGAAAAATCATTATTTGGGAAAAAATCACTAATTATTCTAATCTTGAATAATAAAAAGCGGTATAAAAATATTGTTTCAAATGATTATTTGGATAAACAGACTGTTTATTGAAGCGAAAGAAGGAAATTACGAAACTTTTATGAAAATAAATGAGTTGTCTTTATATAATATCTGCAATTGTTGTTTGATTATTGCAATATCTTTAGTTAATTCAGTCCAATTTTTAAATCTGTTGATCTTATAGTTAAATAAAACTGATAATAATTATCACTTTATCGTAACATTGAATCTGAAAAATGTCTGGAAAATTTTCGAATAAACTTATTTTTTTTTCGAATTATGTTATCAAATGTTAGATAATCTAATTTACTCAGTTATTATGCTTCGAGCATAACGGTTTCGAAATGAAAGAATGATATTATTTCGTTAATATTTAATTGTATGTGCTGTGTAATAATAATTTTATAGTAATTGACACTTAAAAGTAGCGTTTGATCGAAACGATAACAGACAAAAAGCGTTCGAGACATAAAAGAAGATAATGAAATAATAAACTCATTTTACTCTAAAAACTTCTAAACATCACATCTAATTTCAATGCGATTAACTCGTGAGCCGTATTAAAGGATTATCAAAATCTTTTCCTGTGTTGAAAACAGCGATAAATTGTTATGAATTGCGTGTACGATTAAATAAAACCATATGCTTTGCTCCCTTTTTTATTTGATGCATAATTCAAACTGAATATTTCATTAAAGCAGGAGTTTTTCTGTAAAAACTAATCACAAGACAAACAATTTTTTAGTAATAAATCTTCTTGAAAACGTATGACACCCTGGATTTAGATTTTTTTGTGGTTGAATTTTTACACTTTTGAATCTAATACTTTTACGTCAAACTTATACTTTACGGCTAATATTTTTTAAATGGTATTTTGCTTGAATTTTGCGGCACAGCTCTCAATAAACTGTTTGTGAAACCAATTGTTCCCATTTCGTGCGCAAAGCATTATATTATAACAAAGAAACTACTAAAATAAAAAATAAACTGTTAAAGTACTCGTTTCTCAGTGTACTCTAATTTAAATAACCATAAGATAAAGTGCGATATAAATTAGAAATCACACTGAAATAATGCAATTTTCCGTATAAAATATTACTAACGTTAGTATATTATTCGCATTTTTCATTTAACATTGTTTTTCGAAAATCCTTAATTTTATTGGAATGACATTTGGAATGCTTAATTAAAAAAATTGAAATTAAAAAGTGTTAAAAATAAATTGTTTATTGCATGTAATTCAAATCAATTATACAATCAATGGAAAAAATGAATTCCTAAATTTTTGAATTTATTTTTTAAAATAATTTTTTATCTTTAAAATATCTTTGCAATATCTATACATGATTTTAATGAAATAATATGATCGGCATTGCGTTATATAAGTGGAGCAATGTTATGACGAAGGATTATAAACTTCAAATATTACCATTTAATTAATTTTTTATTGATTGTGAATAATAAAGAAATAATTAATTTCAAAAATGATATTTTAAAAATTTTTTAACAAAAAAAATAATTTTTCTAAAATATTCTACTATTATAGCCGTCTAAGATTTTAAAGTCTTAATACAAAATACCAAATGGTTGCGTCTTCGAGATCCAGTCCGCAGGCAATCTCATAAGCTCGAGCTTATACTCAACATTATTTGTAAGAAAACCTTTCGAATTTTAAAATAATTAATATTTATTCTCACGGGTTTCAGAAACCTTAAGTGTAAAAATATTCATATAATAAGAGAAATTAAAACATTATGAAATTCTAAACAATGAAATTATTATCTAAATGTGAGTGTTATCGCTATTTTCTTATGACAATAGGCATAAATGGTAATTAAATAACAGCTAATAGTGTGAAGATGTAAAGAATGCACTTGAATATTAACCTATATATTGTTGAGCTTAAATATTCATCAACTTATATATACCTTTACTACATTAAAATTATAAATGACCTGAACTCAAATACGATGTCCACATAAGCAAAAAAAGAGGTAGAATTTGCTGAGAATTACCGAAATAAGGCTAATTGAAAGAGAAAGTGTCTAACATTATCCCTCAAATGCGTTGAATACGTTATTCTTTTCAATTATCGAAAATATAATGCAAAATGTTATTGAAAGTAAATGTGTTCATATATTTACATTAACTTTCATTGTCAAACGTCTGAGCAAAGGATGATATTAAATAAAAACGTTAACCGTTGAGAATATAATTTAAAATTCATTGATAAAAACCAGTTATCAGTTTGAACGGCAAACAATTAGTTTTGAATACACTTCAGATACTGTATGAATGCATGAATTGTTGAATTTGGAACAAAATAGAATTAATTAAAAGTAATCGATCACGTTCTCCATCATATATTATATTATATAAGTTTCTTCTCTCATTTAAATCAGGTTTCGTATGCGTACACCCAAACCATTACCATTATTATCATTTAGTAGGTTATAATCGTTCTCAATATCAACATTAAATAATAAGTGGAAAAAAGTTTATTATTATTATTATATTATGAGTTTAAATATTTTTCTTTTTCATAAACTATTAAACAAGTAATTCAATACAATAGTTAAATCTAATAAAACTCGCATTGAAATGATATAAAAAGCGATAAAAAACGCGCAATTCTAATATTAAGTGCAATACTAGATTCACACTCGCTTTTTATCGGTCATAACTCTGACAATAGAGCCAACGCCTCCTTTATTGTAAGTCTTTTCGTGCCAAATGAGTAGATGAGCACTGCTGCCATCGGATGGCGACTCGAATCCGCGGTAAATGTATTTCATGAGCACATCGATCTGATCGCTGTTCAACGGATCCACGATTTTATCGATTTCGCTCGAACGTACGTTTAGTATGGTTTGCATCACTAGATTGTAAGCGTTGTCTTTCGCCGTTTGGTTCTTGTTATTGATTGGCGCTTTAGTGAGCAACTGTTTGAGCGCATCGCCATGTCTTCCTTGCGATAACAGTGACAACACTTCCTTCTCGTCGATACCAGCGATCGGTGACGTCGTCGACTCAACGCCTTGTTCTTCCTCTTTGAACACGTCTTCGCTGAACTGATCCACATCTATCTTACGAAATTGAGTTCCCAATGTATTCTTAGACATTATTATAGAAATAATGATTTTAATTTGTTTTGAGGCGTTTTATAGTAAATAATGGCATTTAACGAATCATCACATTAGACAACGCAATACAGCAAAACATGCGCATAAGTGTTGTGTTTTCCGTTTTCGGTTTTATTAAATAAATATACCGGTATAGTGTACAGGGTTTCCCAAGGGGGGTCTAGCCCCCGTATACCCCCTCCCCGAAAATTGAAAAAGTTGACCCCCCCTACCCAAAATTTTGAGATTTCAAGGACAAAAAAATTTGAAAAAATTTTGGTCGTATTGTAAAAAAATTGTCCATCAAATCCGAGTTTTTGTGACCCCTTAAATTTTGTTCAAATTTTCAAACAATTATCGTTTAAATTCGTTGTGTTTTTCGTGGGGGCGTGGTTTAGGCTTTCGCTGGGAAAAATTAAAAAATATTGTCCGCTAAATCCGGTGAGTTTGACCCCCCCTTAAATTTTTTAAAATGTCGAAAGGAAACCCTCTCTAGACCATCAGACCTTGGGAAACCCTGATAGTGTATAGTGTGTCGAGTTTACAGTAATATTTAATTTAAGCGTATTTGAAACAAATTATTAAATCAATCACATTAAAGTTTTTGCCAAATAAGTTGAGCAGAAATTTTTGGCTTTACAGTGACATCACTCAAAATCTATTGGTCAGTTTGATTTGAGGTCACAAACCTTGAAATGAAAAATTTTAATACAATAAAGCACAGATATATATATCTGAAACAGGTGTGATTCTCATTGCTAGTTCTATAAAGAGTGACCTATTTATATCGATAATTTGACGTCAATTTTCATATGCATTTACATAGAAATAGTGACGTCAAATTTATTGAAAGAGTTTAGATTCACTTTATTTGTTTTATTTTTAAGTCGAATTGCTTTTATTGCTAGATTTCCATTAATGAGTACTTATTGTATTCATTACTATACTGACCTCTACATAATAAATTTTTAATTATTTTGTGCTCAACATTTCTGCTCAACTTCAATGGCAACGAGTTTAATCTTGTTAATAATATACAAATTTAATTGTAATATTATGAATGAAATTACAATTATTTTATTAATTAAAAAAATCACAAAATTAACTAACGTTAAGGCAATCACAATCTTATTAATGCTATGATTTTAATTACTTATATTCAATGTTAACAAGTTTTAGATTAAGAATTATAATAAACACTAATCGAATGCTATACAAATTAAATATAAAATCAAGAATTACCGTAATATAGAGATCATTTAATTAAATAAAATTATATAATTTGCGAAAATATAAGTTAATTTAATTAATACAAACGCATTAAAGTAAAAGTGATTTTTCTAGCAATAAATATCGTTATTTTACTCATTTCCTCACATCAGAGCTAAACAAACATATTATAAAAATATTAACTATAAATCACACGAAACAAATAAAATTATCTGCTTTCAGGCCAATGTCTTTTATATTCTTCGTGTTCAGCTAAATCTTCTAACAGTTCTTTTCTATGCAAAATCGCGATTATGAGCACAAGTACGCAACATATTGATGCTAATGTTATAAGTGTTGAAAATACAATATTACTGGGCGTCACAAATAACTTGCAAATCCAATAATACGTTTCATTTGGGGGATAAGGGATGAGAACGACTTGAGCGTCGGGTACTATTTGCGTCCATTTGGATTTCCGAACCGATTTCATGCCTACGCTGGGAATCGATGCCGAAACTGTTTCCACAAAATTGGGTGTCTCTCCCAAACCAAACACAGAATATGGTAATTGTAGCGCAAAATGTGCTGATTGTGACAGTTGTCCGGCACATCCGGTTTGCATTTTGCCATTAGAATCAGCCAATTCGTAACATATTTGAGGCCCAATTTGATTCGTACCGTAAGGAATGTTACCGCGCGGACAACTCGAACCGTAACACAAACCACTCGTCACCAGCACTTTAAGAAAGCACGCGGCGATCATTTCGGTATTTAAATAAGCCTTAACTGTTACTGTATTTGTTGTGCCGTCGTTTACCGACATTAATATATCCAACTTTCCGTCTTCGAAAAGATCGAAAAATGCTGCGATATCTACATTATTATTTTCCTTAAGAATCGAATCGCTAGTCCAGTATAATACAAATTTTCGCTTAAATACATTCGAGTCGTGTTTCACATTCTTGAGAACAACAGCTTTTCTAACGTTATCGCTATTTCGCATAACAGTAATTAAATCAACATAACCATCGCCATCGATGTCTCCGTGTCTTAGAGTGACGGGAATATATGC
This sequence comes from Phthiracarus crinitus, assembly GCA_034698025.1. Lineage (NCBI taxonomy): Eukaryota > Metazoa > Arthropoda > Arachnida > Sarcoptiformes > Phthiracaridae > Phthiracarus > Phthiracarus crinitus. The sequence continues at coordinate 1,370 of JAQGAW010000932.1, read as the reverse complement.
ATCATTAGACTTAAAATGATGGCTATGAATGTCGCCGGACATCAACTGAACAAAAGTGAGCGACGAGTTTGGCCCATAATTTAAATCGGAAATAACAATCCAGGTTTTCGTATTAAAATCAAACGCCAATATTTGCGGTTCGCGACAATCTTTAATGTCTGATTTACAAACTGGAACGATATGATCGATAACGCCGTCTATGTTTATGTCGATGAATGACGATTGTCCGACGAATTCATACACACTTTTGTCGGGCAACGGAACCGTAACTAAATTATTTGAATCGAAAGCTCCGTTATTTTCAAACCATAATTCCATGCTTACGTTTCCTCTGATAAATATGTCTGGACTCATATTAGACGTGTCATTACTGAGATTAATAAATGCGTTAGAGTTCGGAAAATGCATGCTTTGGGGTTTGTGTGGCTTCCAATCAAGACATTCCGGCTGTAAAACATTGGTTGCGCTTTTCGACCACAACTGTCGTAAACAATTACTCGTTTCTATAATAAAATCAGTGATCATATCGGAGTTATAATCCAATAAAAGTGGATGACTTAACACGTGTTCGACTAACGGCGCACTAGTATTGCACTCCAACTGATAAAGCGTTCCCTTAAACAGCCATAACTTAAATTCACGCAAAACCGAATCGATTGTCTGAGTGACGACAAGCACATCCATCATCGCTAATCCGTGAAAATCTGATGGAATCACAGACACTATGAACTGATCTGTGTTTTCAAACGAGCATTTGTTGATTGCACTCCACTTTCGAAGCACAGGTTCGTTAGCGAAACCTTTCGCCAATTCAAGCGTTTTTCCATTGTTTGTGATTAAGAACACATCCGTGAGTTTGTCTGAATCGAAATCACCGAACGCTGCGATCAAACCATTGATATCACTGGTAATGATCGGAGTTTTTGTGGAATCAATGAAATCACAATTCAGTGATAATATAGATGTTAAGACTAGAATTGTTTTCAATATCATTATTCAATATATCAATATCTATATGTATAGCAAATAATCGTAGTATTTATCCGATTCATTCGTAATAAAACTGGTTTAATAAACGATAAACCGATCAAATAAAACAAATCATATCATATAACGTACGTATCACACACAACACAACACACACAACACAACACACACAACACAACACACACAACACAACACACTCATACACATACTCATACCAATACAGCAATACTGTAATGACAACTATTTATTCTAATAGTTACGTAATAGCATTGCAGCATCAATTATTCATATTTTAATCATACAAGTTATAGATGTCCAGGTCCGAGTCTTTCGGGTCTTTGCCAAAGACTCGGACTCGGACCTGGACTCCCAAGTTTGATTTA
>JAQGAW010000931.1:0-22785 GCA_034698025.1 Phthiracarus crinitus | reverse complement strand
GACAAAAACTAGACTACTCGTCATGGCGAGTATGGTGAGTTTGGGGCAAAAATTCCTCCCATTTTCATCATACTCGCTATGGCGTGTATGGCGCGGTAATACGTTAAGTCTTATAATCTAGAAAAAAAGATCATTTTATAGTACTTTTTTATATAAATATACGCTTATTAATTTTTTTAAAAAATATCCATCAAAAATAATCTAAACAAGTTCGAAAAAGTCATAATACCTGACTTTGCAGTTTTAATTTTAACTTAATTAGTTCTTAGTCCTTCGTTCTCTCAGATCTCTGATCCCTTTTACATATTATTTTTTGAAAATACAGTTTTATAGATTTAATATTCAAAAGTTTAAATTAAGTAATTTTGTTTATCTGAGTTATTTATAGAAATTAAATTAAATAAATTTCTAACTTTAGATTTAAAATTTATTTAAAGTGGCAAATGCCACAAATAAAATACGTAATAATATTTACGGTACTAAAGTTATAAACTTCCAATAATGCCATTTATTACCAAATTACTTAAATTTATTAAATACGCATTAAAAACATAATTAAAGTACACATTTTCGTTGAAATGTAATCCATTATTTTAAATATTCGAAAAGATCATAACACGTACAGTAAATCATATAAAGGTATCTTCAAGTCTTACTTGACGCGCAAAATAGTTTCGACGCGAAAAATCTTTTTTCAAATGATAAATCTTAGCCTGCAATTTAAGGCCATCTTTAAGAGATTCTCTGTCGCCAATAAGTCTCCACGCATTTATAGCGCGTTCATTCGATCGAAGAGCGTTATCTAAATAATGATCATCTGTAACATCAGTGGCACTTATATTATTTTGATAATTGAGATAATTGTTAATCGCGTCGATATAATAAGCCTGAGAGATATCACTTAAAGTTCCATTTGCTAATAAACGGATCATAATTGAGTTTAATATTTGTTGGGATTGTGATAACTGTCCGAATTGTTGCATAATAAGCGAAAGTTGAACTAAACATTTGCATTCGAGACCAATAAAGTGAAATTGTTTGCAAAGATCTATGCACTCCAATACTATAGTGACATCGTTTAAAATCTTTCCTTTCATTAATAGTGTGGTAACCTTTAAGTATGGATTATAAGTGTTGGTAAATGCGTCATCGGTTTTAATTGTGTCATCAATGATGCAAATAGCTTTATAATTGTCGCCCTGTTTAGCATTCAATTCCGCTAAACGAATACTCGCTTCAGTCTTATCGCAAGAATTAATCACTGCAATACACTTTTCTGCTTCTTTCCAATTACACTTAAATAAATTGTGCTCGAAATCAATTTCAGCCAAAGCCTGCTGACAAATCGAGTTTAGATCAGTTTTGTAGAACGAATAAAGATTAGTTAAGTTTAGTAACATATCGCGAGCGATCGAGTATTGTCCTTCATTGCGCCATAAGTGCAACGCTATATTTCGAACACCGATACAAGTGTTTTCATTCACATGGTATACGTTAGTGTCACCAACAGGTTCGACAACATTCAAATGAAGAAGCACTTGCGATGTCAAAGCAGCTAAATTCGATGCACCGTATAAGTTGAATAAAGCGGCTTTTGATGAGTACGACATCATCAACACGTCATTCATAGAGTGTCTCACCGCTAGAATTCCAGGCGAAGCTGATAGTGATGTCGACGGAAGCATTGCGTCATTTGAGATCGTACTTAATTTTTCAGATTGTAATTGCGATAACGAAGAAATATATGGTAAATTCAATTCGTTTGCTTTAGTTTCCAAACGATTTAAAAGAAGAGAAATATCGCATTTAGCGTTTGTGCGCCACAGAACTCGCGAAATCCACATCAAAGCGAATTCCAGACACTTTTCGTCATTTGATTCCTGAGCAGTGGAAATGCATTCCTTTATTGCCTGAAGTGCTAACTCGTTATGATTGAAATGAGAGTGAAGTATAGCTAAATTGAGTGCTGCCCAACACCGAGATATTTGATTTGAGTTGCCATCAAAGTAAGCCATTAAAGACTCTTTTGCGGCCGCGAATTCGTTCACTCGTAACGAGTTTAAGTACTTTAAAAAATAGATATCGTTGTACTCATTATTTGGTGATGCGATTGTGATATCGGTTTGATCGCAATTCCGTTCAATCGCTTCCAATAAGTCGTGCGGAGTCATCGCCTGTTTCTCATTGATTTGAATCAAATTCAATTGTTTGCTAATGAAATACTGCATCTGTTGCGGACACGTGTCAGTCTTAACTGACTTCTCTTTATTACGTTTAGTCAAATTGATTTCCGAGTCGTTTCGGATATAATCAGTTAAGTCTTCGTAGAGTTGCGAAACAGCACTAAAGCTAAGTTTGTCCACATATAACCACATTCGTCGCAAAAATAAGCCAACAATCGATGACTTGTGAACCGATGGCTGCGAATGGGTTTGCGTTTGACTTATGATCGATTTGAGACTCGAAATCATTTCCATTAATTCGGACAAACCTTTATTCGTGATATCGTTTAACTTATCTATCATTTTCTTACGTATTTTGTTTGATATAAATGGCGGCGATATTTGATTGAATAGTTGTTGATATGTACAGTCAAGCGATTGAATCAAATTGATGACAATCACGCAGAAGTGTCCGATTTCGCGCATTTCACGCGTTTTCCAACTCTTCTCGAGTTCGAAGAACACGTGAATCAGTGCTGAAACGCATATCTTGTATGGCGTGACACAGAACTGAGTGATGTTTGTTTGATTGTTTGATTGAGTATTGTTAGTAAGTATCGGTAATCTTTCGTTACGATCCATCATTTAAATCATTAATGTAATGTTAATGTATTGTATTGTTATCTAACAATACCGAAACTATTAAACTAACCATAAATAACGTACACTTGTTATTACTAGAGATTGGAATTTTGTAACAAAAATTTAGTAAATCAGAGACAAATGGAGACGAATTGTATTGTGTAATCATATAAATAAGTTAATTTTCTCACTTAAACGATGGCAAGTATTTAAATAATTAAATATTTCTATCCGTAAAGGTTTTTTTATTTAAAATCTATATTATATTTTTTTCAAAAATTACGATAATTTTTGAAGTCAAGTCAGATAATAAATGAAAATTTTTCAAAAAAATTTCAAAAACTTATAAATTGGAGAAAATTGTTTTTCCAAAAGGAGACAAAAATTACGCTTTGGAGAAAATAGAGACAAATGGAGAAATTGTCTCCAAATTCTAGAACCAAAAATATTGAAAATTGCGTAAAGTTTATTAGCATAAGGAAAAAATTAAATTGTCCATCAAAACCGATGAGTTTTGTGACACATCCAAATTTTGACAAAATTTTGAAAAAATTATCGTTTAAATTAATGAGTTAAATTTTTACTCCACTAACGTGGAACGTTAGTGGAATGTGAAAATGGGGCCGTTAGTGGAACATTAATGGAGTTAAAAAATTTGAAATTACCGTTAGTGGAACGTTAGCCAAATTTATGTTTCCGTTAGTCATATTTTAGAATTATTTATCAAAAATAAGTTTATTTAAAATAATTTACAAATTAAAATTACTCATTAAAAATAACAAATAATTTACATTTTCCTGAGATAATCTGCATCTTTTAGATTCTAGAGTTCTACCACTCATACTAAAATTCATTTCAGATTCAAACTGAGTTTCAGCTAAAGCTAAAATTCTTTTTGCAACATTAGAAATGTTTGGATATATATTTTAAAACTCGAACCAAAACTTTAAAATATTATTAGAATGTGAACATATAAATACATCTTTAGAAAACATTTCAATTTCGGTTTCAAATATATCCATAGAAATGCGTTCAATCTCTTCATCCGAATCATGTAAAATTTCTTCTGTCAGTGATTTTTAACTTTTTAGCTTTAGGTTGTCGTCTGATATTAGTTCTTGACTTTCAGATAATTCATTCATTTTTTCTTTTAGTAATTCTAAAACTTTGTTTCTTTAATTGATTTGGTAATAATTTTAAATCTTTACGTTTTGGATCAAATATTAATGCAAAATAATGTATAAAAATAATTTCCATATATTTTTAGACATTAAGTTGAAGAATTTTTTGAGTTCTTTGACGCAACTATTATATGTATAATCAATTTTTATGTTTAATTTTATTTTATTTTTGATTGGCACAACTAAATGAATTGTTGAAACACTATTTTGTGATATTATAATTGTTGACTTTTCAAACATTTCAAGTATTTTCACTAATTATTTGAACAAATTTTCGTCAATTTTTAATAGTTTTTATAACAATTCTTTTTAATTTTGTAAAAAATTGTTTAAATATTGAAATACGTCTATAAATGTTTAAAGCGTGTGATATAATGAATTGAATCTGGTTTCAATATTTTGTGGAAATGCCTTACACTTTTCTGAAAATTTTCGCATTAAGCCATTTGTGCTCCATTGAGCTAATTATTTTCTTAACAAGATTTATATTTTTGTTTATTTATAATATTTCTTCGTTACTTGAATTAAAAGTATGTTTTAGCGTTAAATTAATATTGTGTCCACATTATGTGCACATATCATATTTGCAGCGTTATCGGTCATAAAGTAATTTTGATTTGTTCCGCATCTAAACTCATCTAAAACAACATAAATGATTTCTTTAATATTAAGTCCAGTTTGCTTTTGGACCATTTCCCTTGTTTCTAAAACAATATTTTAATTTCCCAAATTTTATCCTTAATGTTATTGCAAATATAATGACAAGTTATAGAAATATAATAAGCGCCAGTATAGCCTTGTTTCCATAAAACAACATTTATTCCTAATCCATTAATTTTAGAAGTAACTTTAAAAAGTTTTTTTTTAATTTACTATAACTTGCTGGAAGTTTGTTTGAAATTGTGTGAGATGTATGAAGGATTTCACTCACATTAACTGAACCATACTTTGCTCCAATATCTAACAAATGTTGAACTAATTTTTGAAACCCTACATTTTCCACAAGTTTAAATGATCGTAAATCAATGGCACAACACATAATTATTGATTAAGTAATTTTCGATTTAATTGAGATTACATTGACATCAACTGTTTTTTTGCCAAAAAAGTCTTAAATTTTTTATTGTTTCGTTTAAATTTTTACATTTATGTGTAGTTATAACATGAGTGCCAGAACTAGTTTTAATGTTTTAATAAATCTTTACACTTAATACACGAAATAAAATGTTTATTGATTTTTATATAGAATTCTATTAAATTCTTTCCAATTTGGATTTTTTCATTTCGTGCACTTCGAATATTATATTTTTTGATTGTTTTGCAATTAATTCAATTGTAACTTTTTTATTTATATTCTAAATTTCAATATAATATTTATATATTTATATTCAGAGATATATTTATATACTATTATAAAAATATTAAATTTAACATTATTTCGATTATTGCATTACATTTATGCAACTTATTGATATCATATGAGTGTGAATCATATTGGAATGTAAATCGGGGTTCGCTCAGAAATAACCGCGACTTACCGACCGTTTATATCTCTATTCCCTTATTCACCTCTGATATTGGGGCTGTGTTCTGAACACAGTCCCGATTTATCGTCTGACGGTAAATTGGGTTTGGGGGTGTCCACCAGTTAACAGTTTGTTAACGGATACTCGCAATGTTATACCTGACCGTTTGGGTTCCGTATTCAATCGATACCAACCAAACGAGGCGTTTGTACGTGATGTTTGAAATAAGCGGAAGCGTGAGTTAATACGAAAGTATTTATTAATAAATACTTGAGTTACACAAATATAAAAGTACAAAAGTAATCACGAAAAATAGTATAATAAAAGTTATAAAATATAATTTGAGATCAAAAGCACAATCGCTAATAGTTATAATAAAACTAATTTTTAGTAAAATAAGATTGTGTTTAAGGCTAAGTAAGATCTGATCTGAGGCTAAACAATTGAGTGTCGCGTTTATATAGGCGTCCGTGATATGACGTGAATGCGATGTGCGATATGATTGGTTGACCTCAATATACAATTTAAGACGGTCTGAACGAGTGAGGATTATAGGGGCGATAGCGATCTTCTCGTTCCACTAACGATTCGTTATTGCAAAAATCACAATAATTATCATGAGTTATGTTTCTTTTAGATAATTCAGATTTACAATTAACGTCACTATGTGTGATATAAAAAAATGTCAATAAAAATTATACCCTAATTTTTGATGTAATATAGTAATCAAATGCTTATAAATATATACAAAGGTGTGATCATAATTATATGACTACCGTATCGGACCATATTTTATAAATACTTCTGTAAATTTTTAAAATTTATTGGTATTTGTAGTTTTGTGTCTTAACCATAAATCAAAATCAGCTTGCAATTTATATTCAAAGGTATAAAACGTTTTATTATTAATTGTTTCTACCATTCGTTTAATAATGCATGCATCACTGAAAGTCTGTATATCATAGATATATAAACCTCCACACTACAGGTTTGGGGACCGGTTTGGTCGGGGTACCGGTTGGTCTGGGTTAAGTTTGGTCTGGGTCGGGTCTTGGTGGTTTGGGGTCTGGTTGGGATCGTGGTGAGCCGTGGTCGGGTAAGGGTGTGTCGGTGTGTGTCCGAGTGGAGACCGAATTGTATGTTTTTTGTCAATAAATATAGTTTGTCGTTTATCGGTTTACTGTCTGATTCGTGCAAATTGATTACTGTATAACTGACCCGAGCCGATAATGAACCAAACCCGATTAGTCCACGGTTTAACCGACCTGTGGAAAAGCTTTATTAAATATATAGATGAACACGTCCGAGTCTTTGAGGGTCCTTAAAGAACTCAGGACCTAAACATGGGACATAAAAACCATTTTGAGACGTGAACCTGGTGTTTTTACAAGGACTCTGATCAGTTCCTAGTCTTTAAGGTAGGGTCTCTGACATGGACTTAGGACCTAAGTTATAATATTAAATAAAACAGTTAAATATATACATCATCTGTTTGTAGTACTTTTTTTATTAAGGATCGCGTCAAACTTATGCTTATTTATATGATTAATTACAACAAAAATAATTTATCAAAAAATATAATTTTATTGGTAATATTTGAGTAAATTAAAGTATTATTTTTATCAATTTAGGTCTCAACTCTTCAAGACTCCAACCTGAACCTATTAGGAAAAGTTCTTAATTTAGCCGAACATGAACTCGGACTTTAAAAGTTTTTAAGGACCTAGACTTGAACCTGAACCCGTAAGGAGCTCGAGTGCTTAGGTCTCAAAAGTCCTTTTTGTTCATCTATAAATAAATAATTTGTACTTGAAAATTGAAAATCAATTTCCTGAATCAATTTCGGTTTTAATACATTTTTGGTTTAATTTCCCGTTTAAACCAGTTCGCAAACCCTAAATTACTAGCGCTAATTATAAATGTTGATTTGAGGGTTGAAATTAATTTTCGGTTATAATAAAATTTTATGGTGTTTTGGTAGTATAGGTAAACGTTAATTAAATAATTGTTTTCTGTATGTTTAGTTTAGTCTAGAAATGACGTTTTGTGTGACATGTTATTTATTATTAGTTTGTTTGATTGCGAATCGTATTCACTAATAGTGACACTAATAAATAACACATACACTATTTATGATTAACATGATTAGTGTTATTAAATATTAGCATTTGATTGTCAAATGGAAACCGATTGCGCTGAAGAAACGGATAATGTATGCATAAGTTGTTTATTTATGATTTGCGATTTGAGTTGCAACCATAAACACTAAATTTGTTGTGATTTCACTGATATATCGTTAACGATAGGACACACTGCTGAGTCACGATCCAACTCCTTGTGTCGCGTATCCAACTGTGAAGTGGCGATCACTTCAACAGTTGCATCAAAGAGAATATGGACAACAAATTGTTAGTATTATATATTATATTATATTTGATAGTATTATTATATATTTTCAATTAATTTGGTTTGAATCAGAGACCGGGAAACACGAGACCAACCAATTCATACGATTCGAGTTGGTTTCGTCGATACGCGTATAATTCGCTCTATTTTTTTCAAAGACTCGAATTAATGGGAAAGTTTGAAGAGCATCAAGGTTTGCATTGCATACCCATTTATTCCACTTATTTTTACTTAAATAGCGTTTTTTTTGTTTGAAGGATGCGTAAACTGCTTAAACTTCAATTCATCTGGAGATCTGTTATGCAGCGGTTCCGACGATCTTCGTATAGCGATCTGGGACTGGCAGAAGACACGTCTTAAGCATGTCTATCATTCAGGTATAATCACCACAATCGTAGCATAATTATCGCGTTTAAACACTGATTACGTGATCCGTTAGGCCACACATCAAATGTGTTTCAAAGTCGTTGGTGTTTAGACGATAACCACATCGTGTCGTGCGCTCGTGACGGACAGGTCAGGATTACGAACTTGAATCGAAGTACGAGTACGACCACGCTATCGATTACTTCGAATAAGTTAGCTCAACATAAAGGCGCAGCTCATAAATTGACGCTCACTTCGCCACAAGTGATTCTAAGTTGCGGAGAAGACGCCGCTGTTTTCGAAATCGATTTACGACAAGATAAACCAACAAAATTATTAATCGCTAAGTATTGAATATTTAGATTAAATTAAGATTAGATTTGCTAAATTTAGTTGATATACTGTATGCTATAGAAATGGTAAAGAATCGAGAGTGCCTTTATATTCAATTCATTGCAATATGGTGTTCAATCCCATGCATTTCGTCATTTCTGGCAGAGATCCTCACGCTTTCATTTATGATCGACGATTTTTGGTAATTAATTTTTACAGAAATTTTAGTAAATTTTATTATTTTAACGTCTAATTGTTTTAAAGCCAAGCGATAACAATGGCGCAACAGTTACTGCAGTTCAAAGCTTATGTCCCGAACACTTACTTCAAACGAAACATGCCGTTACGTGCGTTCAATACAATTCAACCGCTGATACAGTGCTCGCCACTTATAACGACGAAGATATCTATACATTTAACGCCAAAACTGGTGCTGTAGATAATGTATACCGCGGACATCGAAATAATGCCACTGTTAAAGGTTGTTCTTGGTTTGGGGAGAATTATATTGTGAGCGGTTCTGATGACGGTTATGTGTACGGATGGGACAGAACCACTCAACACATTGTTATGTCGCTCTATGCCGATGAAAATGGTGTTGTATGTGACGTTTGCTTTCGTTTGTGTGACCCAAAAATCTAAATCATTTTGCTTTACTTGAATTGATTTACAGGTGAATTGCATAGAACCACATCCAACCACACCTATTATAGCTACGTCTGGATTAGACGATAACGTGAAGATATGGGTTCCATCCGCTGATCAATGGCCTCAAACATTAAAGGGCATTAAACAGGTTTATTCATGCGTTTAATATTTTCTATAGATTTTACGGTCATTTTATATCTAAACTTTAGCGAATTTGCTCTAATATGAAAGATAGAAAGCAATCGCATCAGCAACTACTAGAGTTCAACGAAGAAGACGGTATTGACGCTTCCATGTTATATCTATTATTAAGGGATATGCGAAGACATCGTTCTAGAGTTGCGCGAAATAGGAGAACAGGTAAGCGTATATCGATATCATTAATTTGTCAAGTATTTAACAATGGATTTCGTATTTGCGTTCATTCTTGCATTAAGCAAATGACACTGAAGAGGAAAACGAAAATTCCGAAACTCATAATGAAGATAATGATGCAAACGATGAAGAAGACGATGAATCAGAGAGTGATGACAGCGATAATGATAACGTTCGCAGCCATTGCTTACAGTCTTAAGTTTATTTTTTTGTGTACATTTTTTTGTAAAATAAGTTATTATTATTCTAATTATTCTAAACAATTCTAAATTAACAATTAAATCAAAGTAAATTTTGCGTGTTCTTTGTTGTATTTGAACCATTATTCGCACGCGTATTCTTATTTTATAGTCACTAAACCCTTTTGTTTAATAGAATTTAAGTGAATTATTTTTTCCTGATTTAAGAATTACTTAATATTTTGTTATTATTTTAATTAGGTTTAGGTGCGGTTAGAATGTCTGTCTCTCAATGTAAATATTAAATACTTTATACTATCCATATTTTAATAATCATATCGCGCTAATAATGGTTCAGCTAAAGTACATGCAAATATTTTTTATAAGAGTTAATTTATTAAATTTGTTGTTTTGTTTTTTTTTTGTATTTGACAATTAGTTCTTAGTTTTTATTAAATTTATTTAGCGATTAAAGAATTATTTTTGATTATTTAGAATCGAAAATAACTTATTGTAAATGTTTTTAGTGTTTAATTAAAAATTTATTTAAGTAATTATTTGTGTAAAAATTATTACAGCAATATTTAATTTTGTAAATTTATAATACAAAAATCAATATTTATCTGATAAAACATGATAATAACGAACAATTACGATAATAAATCTAACGTTAAGTTAAATATATCTTTAAAATAAAGTTTGAAGTTTGCTAAAATGTATTTTCTTTTATTAATCGCATTGTATTTTAATTTGATTTATCTGTGTTACGTATGCTTTGCGTATATAACCCAAACTACCGTAACGGCACTGCGATTTGTTTTGAAAAAGCTGAACAAAATCCATGGTTACTTAAAAAATAATTTATTCTAAAAGATTGAGCTATAATTTATTTGCGTAATAATTAATTCGTTAGAAATGAGATTCAAAACATATGTGCCACAAGAACTTCATCATATCCTTTTCTAGAGTTAAATTGATTTTTAATTGATAATAACCAAACGATAATAAATCGAAAATTTCCTTAACTTTTTCGCACATACAGATTTCGTAAGCTGTGTCGGATGGATAAACACAGAGGAAGTAATATCGTGTGGAGACGATCATCAACTATTATTGTGGAATGTTTTGAATCGCGAGACATCCATCATAACCAATTTACCAAATGATTTATTTCCTACAGATTTGCATTGCTTTCCTAAGTTTAGCAAACAGAAAACATCAGATCTTCTGGCGATCGGAGCATCAGACGGCAAATTCTACTTTATAACGCGCAATGGAAAAATTGATAAGATAGTGGACGCTCACTCTGGAGCGGTATTATCTATAAAATGGTGTCCCGATGGCTCAGCACTGGCCACGTCTGGAGAAGACGGTCTCGTGAAGATATGGTCAAAAGGAGGTATGTTGAGGTCGACATTGTCTGCCAGTTCAGTGCCCACGTATTGCATCGCTTGGTCCCCAAAAAGCGATCAAATAATTTATACTTCTGACGTCCGACTGATTATTAAGCCGTTAACTCCAAACTCGAAACCAATCGAATGGAAAGCACACGAAAGCGTTATATTAAAAGTGAGTTGGAATAGTAATAATAATATGATAATTTCTGGTTCTGAGGATTGTCGATACAAAGTTTGGGATTCAATGGGACGCGTTCTGTTCACGAGTGCGATACACGAATTTCCAATAACATCATTGTCGTGGTCTCCCGACGGATCTTTGTTCGCTGTCGGATCGTTTAATACGTTGAAGTTATGCGATAAGTCTGGATGGTCTTACTCTCTCGATAAGCCACAGATTCAAAGTATATTCAGTATTTGCTGGTCAAGCGATTCCACGCAAATCGCTGGCGCGTGTGCTAATGGTAACGTAATATTCGCTCATGTGATCGATAAAAGACTCGAATGGAAATGGTTTGAGATTAATATAGTGGCGCGTAAAACAATTCAGGTTAAAAATGTGACCACTGGTGTGGAAGATGAGCTCGATTTTAAGGATTTTGTCATCAAAATTTCGATCCAATTTGGCTATTTTATCGTAATCACTACCAGTCAATGTTTCATTTATAAGACAACTAACTTCACAACTCCGCATCATTTTGATCTTAAAGAGACTAATGTAACGCTTTTGCTCCAAAGCGACAAACATTTTCTGTTAATTGATTTCGCGAATGTCACACTCTATTCGTACGAAGGAAGATCACTAATCAATATCAAATGGATTGGAATGAAAATTGAGGCTTTAAATAAGGACACGATTAGGTGCGTATGATTTACATTAAAATAAATTTTTCAAATAATAATGAACTTTCAACAGTTTAAGTAACGAAACGATCGCTGTTCGTGACGCTAATGACACGAAAAACATTCACTTTATCGATACAGCGAATGGGAAATTAATAAACGACGGAAATAACTCGATAAAACATAAGCTGGAAATAATTGGTTTGTCGCTCGACAACTGTGGTCCATCTAATGAACGAATTTGCGTTTTTATGGATACAAACTTTGACGTATACCTCAGTTTAGTTCAATCATCAAACGCGTCATTGTTTCGGACAATCAAATTGGCATCAATGGTCAAATGCTTTATTTGGAGCGAAGACGCGAATATATTGGCTACGATTCAAGAAAACAATAAATTAAATTTTTGGATCTATCCGTTGGTGGCGTTTGTGGATAACAGCTTACTTACGATGGCTGTGATCGAAAAAGATGCCACAGAGTATGGCACCAAAAATCCACAGATGGTTACGTTTTTAGATAATCGATTGAGCATTCGTCGCTCCGATGGCTCATTAATCTCGTGCTCGATTAATCCATTTGCAACAATATTACACAATTATAGCTCACAAATGCGTTGGAGTGAAGCGCTTAAGTTATGCCAGTTTTTAAAAGAAAACTACGACAGTCGTCCACTTTGGGCTGCTTTGGCTGGTATGGCACTGCACGCCAGACAACTTGATATCGCAGAGATGGCGTACTCCGCCATTAATAAAGTGGATAAAGTGTTATATATTCAAAAAATTAAAAATTTGAAGGACAGTGACGCTCGTAATGCGGAAATTGCGTTGATTTGTGGAAATATCAGGGAATGCGAGAACTTATTGCTTAACAGTGGTTTCTTGTTGAGAGCGATTGCATTGAATTTGGAATTATTCAAATGGGAAAGAGCTTTAGAGTTAGCAAATCAATTCGATAGTAATGACAATAATTATTTGGAATTAGTTTTGGCATATCGACAACGATATTTGGACAGAGCGGACAAAACTGAAAATATTAAGGCATATCAGCAGACATCGAATGAGGTTCTAATTAATCGTTCTTTATATTACTAATTTAAGAGCAATAAAAAATAAGCATACAATTTACGATAAAAATAACATACTCTTGAGATCTCGAACAAATCAAACCTAATTTCTTCTAGTTTTGTAAATTTTATATTTTCAATGCACGATTACAGTAATTGTTTCGTTTATATTTTCTTGTGTGGAATAAAAACTTCAAAAAATTCCTTATTTAAAATTTAGATCGAATTTAACGATTGGCAAGTATACCAACAAAGAATAAATAATGCGTACGAAGAACGGGCTAATATTAAAACAAAAACTCATTCAAAAAAATAAAGTCACGACAGATCAGTGTAATTAATTTAATGTCAATCACCATAATGTAACTAAATTTTTCATAAATATAACATGTGTTTTAAAAAATTTATTAAACGAATAGATGGGATATCGAAATAACAATCTAAAATTTTTTTTGACAGATATTCGATGTTACGACAAAAACCTCCAACATTTAAAAATACTTTATAAACAAAATAAATATATTTGAAAAACATTTAAGAAATAAATAAATATATTATAATGTGTATAAAACTCTGCAGATTACACATAAGTGACTTCATAATAAAATATTAATAAGACAAACAGATATAACTTTATATAATCTATGGTATATGATAATCAACTTGCGAGCAATTTCTTAAACACGTGCAACTGTGCGATGCTATTGGACAGTCTCGCGAGTGAGTTCACTAAACAGGTAATCTCGTGACGGTTTAGCTTAAGTTTATCGATATTATCGGTGAGTAATATTTTGAACGCCGTTCCCAAGCCATGTGTCTGCAATTTGCCCCATAGTTTGCACTTATCACACGCAACACAATTCATTATACTTGTGGTTATGTTGTGAAAGTGTAGCGAAAATTCTTGAGCAACAGATGGTGGCTGTTGTTTGAATAATGTAGACTCGTTGAAATGCCACTTAAATTTTCTAATTATTAAACAAATTATATGAACTTTAATTTTTCAAACGATTCTTTTTGATTTACCTGACAGTGCGCACCAAATCTTTAATGGCTTCCTTCGTTAAATTCTGGTCACCACTCGACTGCCAGTTCACTTTATTTAATAAATAAGGCTCCGCTTTGTGCAAAGCTCTCAGTTCGAGCAGAAATAAAAAATATAGATTTTTAATATATTCGCGGTGACCTTTAAATCTCTTTATAAACTCATTAGTGTTATGACCAAAAGTACCGCCCATTATATGATACATAGCAGACAAATGAATGTTAATCGAGGAATGAAGCCCTGATATGGCCCTATAAAATATCCTCTCCTCGTAACACATCGCGTCTAATGAGAAGATATTGCTCTGTTTTTGCAGAAAACAATTTTCTTCGTATATTGAACGCCATATACGATGAGCCGATTCGCCGGTATAACCTGTTATTATTAGATTTAATTTGAAAATAATACATTTTGGTAAAGCGTGTGAGTACTCTATTATATTACCGGTATATCTTTCGGGATTCAAAATTAAATCCACGTATTGTGCGCCTTCGAGATCGTCTTCGGAACACTCAAACAGCGAATTCATTGCTTCGATGTGATCCGACGAAACCGTTTTATCGATCTCTGATAATTTTTGCGGCGAATCATTCGGACACTCGTCACCAATACTGTTACTTAACATATTTATACCTAAAAAATTGAATAAACGAAGATTGACATAACTTTAGTGAAACGAAAACAACCGGTTATTACGCACTGATTTCGTCGTCAATCATCAACGACTTCGGTAACTGTGATTCATCGCACAGTTTTACGCTACAATCCCTATAATTACAAACATATTGAAATGTCGAAAATATTGGATTTATTGATATATACCTCAAAACGCATTTAACGTTGTCGTGCCATAACGTGCACGGATGTTGCAAATTAATCTTAATGTAACGAAAGTAATCCAATTCGACGATTGAGTTAATAAGTGGCGCTAACTGTAAGTTATTGAACGACGAAATAACTCCCAACCGAAGCGTTTCCATTTCGTCCACATTTAAACTGTCAAAATCATCGATAATTAACTCAGTGATCTGTTCGACAAAATTGATTAGTAAATTGGTTTTTGGTTTGGCAAATGGTTTACGAGTTAGTGATGTGGCGAAGTGTTACGTGTATTCAGTGTATAGTGTATTGCGTTTGTATGGCAATCAACATATCGATTCACTTACCTCTACAGATGTGCCCACAAATGAATAACCAAACGCCACTGCAATTACCAAACCAATTACTGTTTTTACAAACATTTCCAAAAATTTAATTCAATTCAAAAACTGGCCAAAAATGGCTGTTTTTAGCGATCCGTTTAACTGACACACACTATTTAAACATACGTGTGATTACTGTATTAACTCATAAGATAATCGTATTAATGATCAGATTAGTGAACGTATCATAACATAGCATAACATGTGTCGCAATTTTCGGTTTATAAAACTCATACAGCCATCTAGTGTTTCGTTCAAAATAATTTGTTAATTATTAAATAAAATTGAATTTACATAAATTAAAAATTTATTTTAATTTAAATGTGTTTATAATTGTTTGATATGAAAACATCGCGCAATTTGTAATATGAACAGATATACCGGCGAGTTATAGAAATTTCGATTATCCGGCACTCATTTACGAAACTGACGCAACAGACAAAACTAACAAAACAAGTTTTAATGTAAAAATATGAAGCGAAGCGCGAGTTTTAATTATTTTGTTAAATCAAATAAATATATTAAACATTCATAATGAGCTCAGTTTGTGTTATATTATAAGTTAATTCAATAGTATAATCCAAATTTTTGTGTATTAAATATTTTTGGCTTTAAAACCATACAGTATTGTTGCGTAAACACCATAAATACCAAAATCTCTGTTAAGAAAACTTTAAAGCTGTTTCCCTTTAAAATTGAATGCAATCTCACTCAACAAAAAACCACTTTTAAGCAATATGTTCACGCATTCACTGATATTTCCACAAATCAACGCATTACTCATAACTTCCGCATTACGCGCGTCACTGTGCTTCAAATTAATATTAAAATAATTAAACATTAGGTTATAAAAATGTGGTATTTTCAGAGGTGTGATTTTTGGGAAAATCCCAAATTTCACGATAACCACCAAAAATCTCTAAAATTCGATATAACCACCAAAAGTTATTATAACTACCAAATATTGAAAATTAGCTTTTTTTTGACCAAAAAAGCGTTAATTTTAATTGAAAACGTTAGAATTTGATTGAATTTTAAAAAAATATTTTAATTTATTATCATAACTAAAAATAAAATTAGAAGATTTATAAATTTATATTAAAATAGATATAAAATGTTTTTAATACTAATCTTAATGTCTACTTTTTAATCAATAAAAATAATTTCTGTAAAATGCCAATAACAGTATCGATTTTAAACATTCTAAATAATTAAACTTTTAAATCATTACTGATTAAGAATTTGAATATTTAATGATGCAATTAATAGTATTAAAGTAAACTAGTTTTAATAAAATATAACATGTAGTTTTGCCAAGTTTTTATAACTACCAAAAATTTTAATTTTTATAACCAAATAACCACCAAATTTAATCATTCGTTATTCCCAAAAATTACACCTCTGGTTATTTTTAAATATGTGGTATTAGATTAGTTTGTAAAAATTTTAAAATCCGACCCGACCCGAACAGTTTTGGACACGAACCAGATCTGCCAAATTAGTGGAGTACCAGATTCGAAACTGGAATTATTTGAATCCGTTTTACTAGTTAACTGTGAACAAAAAAAACGGCAGCTGTAACAGTACTGTACGGTTGGTTGCATTGTCGTTGCAGTTTACGGTCAGTTAGTCATCACTCATATTTACACCAATTTTTGACTTAAGTAACCCGTGAAAAAAATTAGAGAATTATTCGTCGCGATGTCCATTCGTTGTACTAGACTTCGTTGCAGTGTCATATAAACTTTTACAATCAGTTGACAAATTACTAGTTTGGATGCCATATTTTCATACTTTTACGTCAACATTTTTTTATTATAGCAGAAACGGGAATATTTTTCAGATTATATGCCAAAACCGGGAAATACTGGGAAAATAAAACTAATTTTAATTAATTAGTAATCTCTAATATATTAGCAAGTGAATGAGCTTATTCATTCTACCGGTATTTATATACATGTATATACATTGGCTGAACACTTAAGCCCTATTTTTGAAACACTCACTTATTAGAGAACATTTAAAATGAATGATTTTAGAAAGAATTTGGGCTTATAATTAATTGATATGGAAATCAATTAACATAGAATGAAAAATTAATTTTAATTTAAAATTCGAAAACAGAACTACCATTGAAAAACTTTGTATTTTCTAAACTTTTTTCTCGGTTCACTAAACATCTTTGAAAATTGAGATACGAATGATCTCGATTCATAGGAAACTGAACAAAAATTAAGTTTAATATGCAAGTTAGCGATTAAAAATATTTTATTTGATAAATTACTTCTGCTCCATTACTGAAAGTAAGATTCCGGTTAAATAATTGAGGAATTTTATTATGAGTGGTAGAACTTTAGAATCGAATAGATAAAAAATTACATCTAGTATTTAAAAAGAGAAAATTTAATTTTTTTAAGTTTTAAAGGTTATAAACAGATTTACGATTATAATAATAAAAGATTTTTGATATACTAGTATATTATGTATATTATCTTATATTTTTGAAAATTATACAAAAAATCCACTACCGTTCCATTACCGTCAAACTCAATTTATTTTATTCAATTACCGCGTCATTACCTGACCTAATCTCCATTCCACGGTAATGTTCAATCACTATTGGAAATGTATGGGAGAATATTGATCGACAAATATGAAAAGTATAATTTATAATGTCATAGAGAATCCACTTTAATGCTTACAACCAATTATTAGATACTTTTCCTATTCATAGAATAAGAAGTATGCATGCAATCTATTCTTACCATTTACTCATTCATTCTTTAACATTACCGTCAATAATACCGACGAATATTTTATTTGCTGGCATTTCTTTAATATTTCAAATGTGCACGAAAGCACACTTCGATGTATTGAGAAGAAGTTTGTTCATTGTGTTGCGTACTTTTAGTTTTTATAATATGCGTGTATAAGGTATGCATTGAATCAAATGTACGCGTTAACTATATAAACATCGCATGCTATCGAACATAAATCAAATTATGTAAAATGTAGTTATAATTGAAAAACTAGAAAATTAAAAAATAATAAAAATAATGAAACTTTATTGCATTCGATAATATAAGACCATAATGCTGGGTTTTGGGCTCCAATACTTCCTATGTTCGCTGGAACCCTGGGCTAAATCGACACCAATATCGGCTTATCTTCTTTTAACTTTATCGCGCCAACTATGGAAAACCATACTATCATTCATATGATTGAAATTTTAAGTTCGAATTCTTGTAGATTTTATGGCTTTGACCATATCTGTCCGTCAATTATATTAATTTAGTCAAAGGGATTTTTACCTACCCTTATATTAATAAAGCGATTTGTCATTCATTATCCAAAAAAAAGTGAGCTCCCCATTAAAAAAAAGTATTCACTTGTTTTTTTACGGTTTTAGTCTAGTTTTACATTATATTACAAAGAATATTTTTTAATTGTGAAAATTTTCTTAATGATATAAATATCATGGAAGAATTAATAATAGTTTATTATGACAATGTTTAAGATTTCATAGTCTTTATATGATCTAAAAGGATTTTATCCAGAAACCGTACCTAAAACATTCGATGAATGAACATCGATCCAAATTTATATTTCAATTTTAAAACCAAAACCCGATTTTAGAATTAAAATGAATAAGCTTTCGGTCATACGTTTTAATCCATATCATTGCGCGTCAACTTATGAAACCAAAATATTAACTCAATAATTTTTATACAATGAAACGTATTTTTCGAACATATATTATAAATAAATAATTAAGTAATAATATTGGCCTTAATTTAGACGGTAAAAGTGGTATAATCTGCAAATGCGCAGCAATACTGTATAGGAATATGGATCGCATTCTCTAGATGTGCGTTATGTCTCACACAATATGAGATTTCAGTACTAAAGTTTCCGTTGAGAGATGTGGTCTGCGATTCAATGTGACTCAACATTTCTAGTTTCCTAAGATATCACTCAAAAGCATAATAAATATAAATGCTCATTGCTTTACTTTTATTATTCAAATCTAACTTATTTCGGTTCGGAAATGATAGTTTGACGGCAGTGAAAATTAACATATAACACAATTGATTAAAACTTGTATTCAGATCTCAAGTTATATTACTAGTCGTAAACTATGCGTTAAAAGACGTCTGTTTGGACTATTCTTCAAATTTTTGTATATAATTAAATCGAAACTATTTTGTTTAGTGGCTATCTTTGTATTGTGCAAATCGAAATCGATATTCAATTTCATTGTTGGTAAGCATAATCTTAATTAAATAAATTTAGAATAATGCATACGCTTTATACTGTAGGAATTTGATAATTTAATTTTATGGCATATTGAAAATTTGACATTATATGATTGATATGTCTGTATTCGATTATACACAATCAATAAGATTATTTAAATTCAGACATATTATGTGTATTGCACTCTTGTTTTATTGTGTGCCATAATAATGCATAAAAATTTTTAATGGCCGTTAAAAAAATAACGGATACTAACTTTTTTGTAATTTTTATTCTTAAAATAATTTTATTTAGTTTAACTCAAACAACTCCCATCTCTCACATGTGAGAGAACGCATTTCGTGTCTAATAATTAGAGACGATAAATTCAGGATTTAAAAATTATAATTTCAGGAAAAAGGAAAAAAAACTTAAATTTTAGGATTATTCAAGAAAAAAGTATTTTCTTAGAAGTTATGGCTCAAATTTAAGGGGTCACAAAAACTCATCGGTTTTTATGGACAATTTTATCACATTTTAATGAAAAATTTCAATTTTTTAACTTGAATTCCCAAAGGTTTGGAAAGTGGGTCATTTTTAAAACTTTTTGGGAGAAAGAATATAACTCTTCTACAATTAGGGATATAACTTGATAAAGTAAGGGATATTACTCTTCTTGGGGCACCTTGATCTTACTCACATATTCTCTTATAATATGTTTTTACGGTTAAATTGAAAGATATAATAATATTAAAAATTCAGGAATTATGTTTAATTTCAGGAGATTTAAGTAAAATTCAGGATTTTCATGAACAATAAATGGGTCTCAAAAAGCTTATTTTGGTCCAATTCGGGCACATTTCTTATAGATTTAGTTAAAACCTTATCCAATAAAAATAAGGACTTTCCTGAATTTATCGTCTCTACCAAAAAAACATACCAAATCTTTTAAATAATTAGTAACAGATTATAATAAATTGAGTGTTTTATAATAAATATATTTTTAATTTCGTCTATTTTAATGAACTAAAATGATTAAATAATGATATTTAACATTACATTTTTACCAAACTAAGTGTAAGCTATACTGGCATAAGTTTGAGTTTAACTGCTAAAGTTTAATATCTCTCGAAAACTGAGAATTCAGTTGCAGTAGAATATCAATTTAAAAAAGTATAGTTACTGTTACTACGAGTAACTTAAACGCATTAGAGTTCACGAGTTTTACTTTACTTTACACTTTATTATTCGCAATTTTTAGCGGAGAGCAAAAAAAATAAAAGTTATTGCCGGTGTTTACTGGAAAAAGTAATTTTAACTTATTTGATGTGTAGTAATAATAGCGAAAAGCAAAAAATAAAAGATCGTTATTATATTTTTATGCTCAATACTTTCGATGCGAACGGCAAGCATTAAAAAGAGCTTTCAATGCGAACAACGGGCTAAGTGTTCGCCAAGAGATTATGGCCATAACACCATAACAGTGTTTGGTGTTTGACAACAAAGAAAATCTTAGTAAATTAGCTCTATTATGCACTTACATAACACTAGTAAATTACTTATATTTCGTGAAACCGCAAATGCATTTACATCAGAGCTTGTTTACTGAATTTTTTTAGTAAATAGCTTTTTAGACCGTAACGGTTTGAACCAAAAACGTAACAAATCAATTAAAGCATTAAACCCGTCAAACAGGATAAACGCTTAAACATTGGATTCTTTTTGCATATTTTAATCGGCATACCATTGACCATATGGCGAAATCGATTTACATGAAACATAACTGTTTGATTAATTTTTTGTTTATTCAAATTAGCATTTACTCAAATATCTAAGAACGTTATGGGTCTGTGATCCTAATGTCTACTATAACAGTACCAAATAAATTTATTTTATCAAAACAAATAATTTCATAGAAAATCGTATAAAATACCATTATTTTAAAATTAAATTTTTGCATTTAATTAATAAAAGATTAACTAATACTCTGTAATATTGTGGTTAAATTAAAAATGCAATTTTTAAGCGCTTGTTGATAATATTAAAACTTATTTTAAAACAAGTATTCTAATAATTAAAAATTTATTATTTACACGAATAAATGCTTATATTATACGCTGCTTGACTAAAATATCCGACAATTATTATGTTTTACTGCATTACAGAATTTGAAAATTGGGACACACTTTGTCTTGTGCTCAAAAAATCTAATCAAGTATTAATTTCATTATTTAATTTAACTCTCTTAATCTAAATAATTAATAAATTAATAATTCATATTCAATTAAAATGGAAATTAATTTCATCTCTCTCTCTCTCTCTCTCTCTCTCTCTCTCTCTCTCTCTCTCTCTCTCTCTCTCTTGACTTTTCTATTATTAATGGTAATTCTAGTTCGACAAAGATATAATCCTATAATTATAGAACATGTCTTAAACAACTATTTAATGAGCAGCTCTTTAAGACGTGATATGTATGCCACAGTAGAAACTAATTTTCATGCATAATAAATAAATAAAACTTCTAACTCTAGCATTACTGATTCATTAGAACAGAAGCATCGACTTTAGTTTTAATACATATTGTTAATGAATTTGAGTTTCGTGTGAATGTTGAGAACAGCCAGCATTCTATTATCTAAACTAATATTCTTTGTTTAATTAAACTATTTAATTACTGTTTTATTCTAAATTTTAAAAATTTTATAGTAAATTATAAACGCTTTAATGAAATACTGAAAATCAGAATATTATTAAAAATTAATTAATTATTTTACTTTCCGATCGATAATACAAATGAAATGTGTTTTTATTCTTATTTGTTTTTTTAAATAAATTTTATCTTTTTTAAACCTTGTGTTCAACAATTTTATTCATTAAAAGCTTACTTAAACAGTTTATTGATATGTTTAACCCTACGTTTCCAATTCGGTACATCAGTGATGGTAAAATATCATTTATTATCTATAACTTTATTGAATTTATTTTTATAAAATTATATTTTATTCGGTCATTAAGATAAATTATCCGAAAACTGCTAACTGATTATTTTAATTTAAAACTTTCTTGAAGTTACTTTTTTAGCGGTTAATTTCTTTAATATGAATTAAAGAATAGTTGAAGACATGTTTCGCAATGGGTTACTCCATTGCCTTTTCAATTCAATACTGAATGATGTGTG